>OOFE01028242.1:66278-90823 GCA_900323365.1 Monocentris japonica
AATTTATCCAAACCTGTGAGAAATGGAGGTAATTGTGAAAAATGCATGAATTCAAACCATTGCAATGTATTAAATGTCCAGGAAAAAAGCGATATATGAATCTTTTTGTGCATTTTTTTCCATTATGCATGTGTAGTAAAGGGGGCAATTCCAAAGTGTGACTTGCAGATAAAATATAATATAATTCACTGATACATGTACCATATATGACAGTAGTGCATCAAATTATTCTGCTTTACCATGATCCAGGTGCGTATATTTTTAGTCCCAGGGTCCTCCTTCACAGGTCCAGTGAGCAGCATCTCAAACAGTCGACACAAGGACACCACAGTGTTGCTGTTACTAGTGGAAACAACTTCCTGCAAAGAACAAATCCATAATTCAGCATGAGAAAACCTTGTGTTATATATAATATGAATCCCCCCTCCCAAAAAAAACACTGTTCTGGGGCCAGAGGTCACTCACCCTGCAGTGCTTACGCAGTACCCTGAGGGCAGGTGGCAGGAGCCAGTGGAAGAGCTCCAGCAGCAGAGAACTGTTGTCTGGACTCTGCAGGGCGTCTGGAAGAATGTTCACCCAGGAGATCACTAAGGGCTCCCAGCCCAGCTGAGACGGTTCCATATAGATCATACCACATCGACTCACTGTGGCAGGCTGGAGTGGGAGGAAAAAAAACAAGCTAGACCTTTCTTACATCCACCTGCAATGTGTCAGTCTAGCAAGGAGGATTTTGAACACTCATTGGCATTCAATCAGATCCTGTTCAAACATCAAGCATGTTGGTGAGTTATTTGAATTCTAACAGTGGCAGATTATGTCCACTCCATCCATTAGCAAGATACAGGCAGTTGATATCAACAAATTAACCGACAACTGTTCAATTTTAAGATGAGGTGCTCTAATCTGAATTATGTCCACCTCATCATTTTTTCACAACAACTTCTAAGTTCTTCCTTTTTTAGAAGAAGTTTGGTTAAGGAAGTCAGGGAGTAAAAAAACAATTGAGTAAAAAAGTAAATCAATAATCATTGTGTCAGATCAATCACACTTATTTTACTCCAAACACTTGACTTACTGAGGCCTGTGACAAGTCCATGGCTTCAAAAATCAAACTCATCTGATTGGACATCTGGATGATCTCACCACTCATGAGGCACAGCTGTGGAGGGATTGTACACCAAAAAAAGCTAAACAATATAACATATACATGACTTTCAAATACTAGCAGTATCATGGGTTCTTTTTGTCTTTTTTGCGGTAGCTGTATTTTTACCTTTTTGTTGTCATCCAGCACAGTGTTCATGCTCTCAATCCACAATGTGTCTATGGGGCCATCAAACACCACCCATTTACGGTCTGGTGTCTCAGATGATGCAAACTCACGGAATGTGTTGGCCACAATCCCATCTGTCCACTTAACATGAGTAAAAAAGAAAGTGAGTAGACAAAACAGAGAGGAAGAAAGTCACAAGTATGCATCAATGCCGCGAAAACCAGTGGATCAGTGGATAAGTACGAGAGGATCCAAAGAAGGTAAAGCACAGGCCCACCTCATGGGAGACTGGGTCAAACTGTCCAAAGAGCTGTCCCATGGTAATGGCCTTTGGGTTCACTGTCCGGAAGATGACCTTCTCCTCCTCGTTATACCCTTTCGCATTCATGAGAGTCAGAGTGTCAGCCAGGATGTGTAGCACTTTGGTTTTCCCAGCAAAGGGTTCTCCCACAAGCATGAACCTAATACAAAAAAAAAAACAGTATCTTCATGCAAACTCATGAGTTCCTAATATGTTTCAAAAATACCCAAATCACCATCATGTGAAATCTAATTTACAATATGGCAAATATGATATCAAAATATGGTAAAGAGAATTGTAGCATACCCATGCCTGACTATCATCATCTCATATGTCTGGATCATCTTCTCTAAGAAGACCTGTGTTTGTTGTATATTGTGATTTTTACAGCACTCTGCAGCAGCCTCCAGGAACAGCTGCCAAAGACATGACAGAATATCACTAAAGAGATACAGTATAAATAAATACATACACATTGTTATATTGCCCCAAGACAAAAGAATAAGCCACAACAGTAACATATCCAACCTGATAGTCAGCCTCAGGAAGGGAGATGCCTGGGAACAGATCACTGGTGATTCCATTGAACAGCGGAATATCATGGGAGAGGAACTTAGGTTCATTTACATCTTTTATGGATCTCAGGAGCTGGACGATATAACGTGGATAAATGAAAAGTTTAAAAAAAATCATGGTATCAATACAAAAACCAGAGGTGAAGTTCACTATTAAGAAGTATCTTAAGACTCATTTTAGCATATGTAAACATATACCAGTATATCCTCATTCTCATTAGGGAACTTGAGTTTGAGGTTTCCTGCGGCCACAAGTACGGCTTTGACAGCCCTCATGCCGTAATCGTAATGGAACTGGGAAGAGAGCTGCTCCGAACAGAGCCTGTAGGTCATCACAATCTTCACTGACAGAGGTTTGGCATTGAGGAATCCATAGGAATACAGAGAGATCTCTGCAATCAGGGCATAGTTAGGGACCATCATTGCCACTGTTCTGAACAACACCTATGCAGGAAAAAGTAAGTCAGAGAAAATTAAGTTAATAATGATTATGAATAACGAGTAGAGTAGTATAGCAAATGACTAATTCAATTTCAATAATAATGTTACAGCTACCAGTCAAAAAATATGTTGTTACTTGTGCTATAAACCCCTCTAAATGTCAGATTGACATTGATTGATCTCCCAATTCATTTTTGTCATGAGTCATCATCCTCTCAGCTGACACGGGCTAGCCTTAAAGTGTCAGAAAAGTTTACTTTCATCCAGTGGAAATATTCCCACTACTTGTTTGGAATAACAAGCCCAACATTGGTTATTACACATACAACACCCTACATTTCCATAACTGACAATGCCAATCCAGTGTCTGATAACTGCTGGCTGGTAAAAGTCCAAAAGACAGAAAGACCTTGAGGTTGTCTGGGAGTTCTGAGCGTCCGGCATAGCCAGGGTTCATGGTGATAGACACAAAGCAGTTGGGGTTGAGTTTGAGGATGGTCCCTTCAAAGTCAAAGTACTCCAACTTCTGCTCGACGGCCCTCTGAATGCAGAGCACCTGCTGGGCTACTACAGACAGCACCTCCAGCTCGATACGGTTGAACTCGTCGAAACATGCCCACGCACCAGATGACGCCAGACCTTTGAAAAACTGTTACATCAAAATACATGTGTTTACCAGAGGATGTTTGTGGTCAAAATGTGTTGATGACTACTGTAGATTTGACATTTCAAACAACTTGGTGCAAGGCAACTTGGCAGATGATGTGTTACAGCATCTCAAGATGACATGATAATCACGACTAGCAATTGCATAGATTGAAATTTCCAGTCATTGTTACTTTGCCCATAGCAAGGTAATCCAGTCCGTCAGAACAGTTGAAGACCACACACTGCACAGCTAAAGCTTTGGCCAAATCCTTGGTGGTCTCAGTCTTCCCTGTCCCGGCGGGACCCTCAGGTGCACCCCCCAAACTCAGGTAGAAAGCCCCGATCTAAAACATAGGGAGGACTTTGAAATTAAATGTCAAAATATTTGATAACTTAGCATTCTTCCAATAAAACAAAGTAAGTAATAAAGGCAATTATATTTAGGTATCTGTAAGATATTTTACCAGGGTTCGGTAGCATCTGTCAGTCAGTGGGGTGATGACTAGTCGTGGTGAGTTCCCCAGGTACTCATAGGCGTACTTGACAACACAGTTGATGATGCGAACACGTACATTTTCATCATTCCAGTAGTAACGGAGCTGGGCTAGCCACTGGAAGTCTGTTTCATGTGATACACCTGGAAACAGAATAAATAAATGGAAACTGCAATAAATGGATACTTAATATTTTGTTTTATAATCAATAATTCTGGGTACTTTCTATAAACTTAAATGAAGCTCTGTTACAAATATCAACATTTTGTATTTTGTGCCCGAGGTACCTTTCTCAATAAGCTCCATGACCACATCCCTGGCATGGACATCAATTGTGACCAGTGCTCCCAATGTGGTCCGGGTTTGCTTGGGCAGCTTCCCTCTCACCAGTTCCACAATGTCATTCAGTTGATTCTTTAGTTGCTGATAGTAGTTTTTTAAACCCTGCACAGAACAAAAAACAATTGCTGTTTTAATATTTTTTCCCAGGGCACCATGGGCATCAAGAGCACAATTCAGGTCAGTCAGTCAGGGGTTAGTCACTTCAATGGTCTATACCTATACACTATCTAACTTCATCACTGTCAATGTGTACAGCACTTGAGAAAATCCTTTTCTATATATCATGTCTGTTCTTTATTGAGTAGTATCTAATTGATAAAACAAAGTCAAATCTGTATGACTGAGAATATTTAACTATGAATCTCTGCACGAACATCCTCTCATCATATTTAGAAAGCACTAGTCATTGCCATGAATGCATCATGGTACTGTACAGAATCTGTCCATTTCAAGAGCTGAAATAAAAATGTTTAATTTTCAGAAAAAAACAGTTGTCAAAAAAGTTAAGCCATTATTAGGTAATAAAAATGAAAATATAAAAACCTACATCAGCCTCTGCTCTGATGGCTCCATGCACCTCCAAGGTCCAGAAGATCTGAGAGGTACAGAGCACCACCTGCCCAGGCCACTCCTTTACCCACTGGCTACGGGGGGTCTCAGCATAGGCCTGCCAGCACAATCACACACAACCACACATCTGTCACTGACTCACATTCTTAATTACTCTGTGGCTTTACTGTGAACAACTCATACTACTGTGTATTATAGTAGGTATGGAGGACAGTGATCTCACCACCCTGGAGCGGGCCACTACATCTCTGACACTGCGCAGCATCACATCCTCCACTTGCACCAGCCACTTCTCCACAGCCCCCCTGGCCTCAGATGTGGATATATGCTGGATGAGCTGAACACGCTCACCTTCACTACTGTACATGGCCTGGACAGGAAGGGCAGACAACTTTAGTCCATGAATCATGGAGTCATGTCCCAACAGCGTAAGACTATGTAAGACTGACTTGCCTGGATATCCAGGTTGGGTAGGAAGTCCAGCTTGGAAATACCCTCAAAGCACTTCTTCAGATGGGGCTGTACTCGCAGTGGGTCCTTGGTCTCAGACAGAATCTCTAGCATTTCATCATTGGACAAGAAGAAGAACCTGGTCGTAGTGGAGGTGGTGAGAAAGAAAACCTGTGATATTAACAAAGCTATAGACAAGTAGTAGACATACACATACACATAGTATGCAGCCATAGCAAAATCTTTTTCTCTACCTTGGAAAGAAAATACGTTTCTTCTCCAGGTAAGCATTCAGTCCCTTCATGATGTTATCGAGAAGGTTGTTGCAATCTTGAAGTCTTTCAAGCAAACCAGGCAGTGAGGTTGCTGGCAGAATCTGCAATTACAATGTATCAATTAAATTTGTTCATTCATTCAGAATTAATTTTCAGAATAATTTACAAATTTCACCAGCCAGCAGCCATGTGGTCACCCTAAACTCAAGTTTCTCCAACTACCTTGGGGTCCTTGACACAGTGCCTCATGACCTCTTTCCAGTGTTTGTCAACAGTTTGGAAGAGGTTTCCCTCCTCCGGAATCTGCTGCATGATATCCTCAGAGGAGAAGATTGGCTCCAGGTAGAGCCACTGGGCCTGGACCTTCAGCCACTCGTCTATGGTTTCCTGGATACGGATCAGACGCTCCTCCCATACCTGAGGTACCCAGAGATTGGGACAGAGAATAAAGTGTTAAATCTCTCTGGGTATGAGCATGACCAGAATTAAAAAACCAACAACGTAGTTTGGTAAACAAACTTTCTGAAACTTGAAACCAACCTTGATCTCACTCTCAAAGGGCTTGATGAATGGTGAACCCCTCATGGTCTGGGTCTTCACAATTTGATCATCCAGCGTGGTCTGAATCTCATCCACGGCGGTGAGGATGGAGACTCCGGTCTCTCTGTAGGGGTGGTGGTGGAAGGAAACGCCATCCCAAACCTCCACCATGGTTTGCATAGCCTTCTCCAGAGAAAATTCCTGTTGAGACACAGTGTGGAGACACAGCATTCAACACTGATAGTGTTTACGCAAGGATTTAGCATTAAGAATTCAAGTAAAAACTGTAGATAGAAAAAAAACATTTCAGGAGTCGTCACCTTACTAGCAGCAGCACTGATGGACTCAAACTGCTCCAGGTAAGGGGCAAGGTTTTGTTTAAGAACTTTGCGCAGTGTGGTGCCAGAGTCTGGAGTAAGGTCATACTCCACTATCTCTGACATCTGGTCCCAATGACGAGCTCTGATACCTGGATTACATAGGATAGACACCATAGGGATATGCTCCTGTTGACACAAGTACATTCAGCATAATGGATTAGTATCAGCAGACAAGACGTGATATACTATGAGACTTCATTAGTGAGCGCTTTTCCACTGAAAGAATAGTTAAGTGCAATACCTTGAAGTCTTTGATCTGTTCCATTACCCTGGAGCACATAAGTATGGTGGGGCTCTCCTGTTTGCTTGGATCCTCCTCCCCAGACTTTCGCCTGGTCCTCCCATCCATTTTCTCCCTCTCTTGTTCATTCTTCTTATGTTTCTGTTGGAAGAACTTAAGCGTCTTGTAGATCTCCCTGGAGAACTCATCTACCTCTACTTCCATGCTCTCACCATTTAGGTCCAGGAAGGAACCATCCATCCATCTAGACACAAAAGGATTAAAGTTTATCAGAGAAGAATTTCAGTCGTGAAATACAATACAAATCAAATTGAAACCAGACCTCCTCTCAGTGCGCTGCCACTTCAGCACCATTCCAAACAGCTTCTGGTAAGGTTCAATACTCTCTTTGATGACTTCAACATCTGGGTAAAATGTCTGGTCCCATTTGTAGAGGGCCTCTTCTTTGTTGATGAAGACAATGGTGTCCTCAACATCCTGCAGCCTTTTCTGAACTGTTCTCACATCTGTCACATACTGCCCAAAAAGTGATAATGAGACTGTGATATCTAAAGTGCAGTGCTAAAATAAAAGTACATTTTTAACTAACTCAGGTTAAACAGAAGTCCTTTGGTTCTGAGCCAGAAAAGATAGCTTTCAACCTCTGCTGAGCTGGGACCAAACAGGACATGGGGGTAATTTTGGTTCTGAGAACCAGGATCAGTGATACAGTTTAGGAATGACTTAATGGGATATCTCTATCATGCTATGATAATTGTGCTGTAATTACAATTGTAAATGAATGTAACACGCAATATGTTTGTTCAAACATTCTGCATGTCACTGTACCTGCTGCATCATGTCCAACTCAGAGCATTCTTTAAACTCCCCCATCCTGCGACCCAACTTCTCCAGCTCTATTATCAACCTTTCTCTTCTACCCAACAGTTCCTGCTCTCCTTTCTGCTTGGCCTTCTCCATCACCTGGAGAGAGACATAAATATCCAGAATCATTTCATCCTCAATAGATCAACAGGATATTAGACAGAAACAAGAGCACTACCTCATCATTGAGTTCAAAGACAGGGAGGATGTTTTGTGGCCAGAGAAAGACAGTGGAATTCAGCTCCAGATCCTCTGGCTCAAAGATGTGGGCATTCAGGAGGTAGTTAAGTCTGCAGTGGGCTTCCTGTCAGAGCACAAGGTGGTAGTATATGGTGTTAGTAATGACCTGAGATGGTTGAAATACATATAAATTATACATGAATGTGTGTGTAAGGTACCACTTGTGGAACCAATTATTAGGTTACTCACGATTATCTTTTCATTTAGCTTTGCAATACCCTTTGTCTTAGTGTAACTTATGTAGGCAATCATCTCAGTCATGTCCTCTGTGTTCTCTGGGACCGTGAGAGCTTTCTCTTTGATGGTCTCAAATTCATGGCAGATCCTTTGTGGAGGCACAAAATGTGAGAACTGATTGAATATTTAAGAAAATGTGAGCATTTTAGAAACTAAAGGAAGACCTGTACATTAGAGAATGTGACAAATTGTGACTCACTGTATATTGTGCTCATGGTGGTTGGTGATCAGTTTCTTCAAAACTATTTGAGCAAAGTTCTTGGCTTTGTTGGCCAGCCCCTGTTTCAGCTCCTCACAGTCCAGATGAACCATTGTAAAGTGGGCTATTGCTGTAAGGCTGATAATCTCCCTTGAGAGAGTACGGAACTCCTCCACTAGCTGGGAGTCAGTTTGCACATTGAGACAGGTCAAACAAGGGAATAATCCCATAAAATAAACAGCATGAATAAAATCATATTAGTCTACTACTTGTTACCTCAGTATACTCATCAAAGGAGTGTTCCTCTTCCATGAACTTCTCCACTCGAGCCTGTGCTGTTCCATTGACTAGCCAGTCATATTTGTCAACTGCAAACACAAAGCGGACAAAGTCAGCATCAAACTAAATTAACATCAATAGGGATGATAGGGAATGACTAGATTTTAGTGCATCACCATAATTCTGGAAATGTTTGTCAGGTTCCTCTAGGTTCTTGCACACAGCAGTCTTTACAGTGACCTGAGCCAAGGCAAGGACATGATCAGCCAGTTTGGCATCAACAAACGAGGTTGCTGCTTCTGCCAACCATGACTGGACCGTCTGTACTTTCTGTGGATTAGTGTCATAGTCAGTAAGTTTACACACTAAAAACATGCCATAATATAGTGATTTCTCTTCAAATTGATATACATGTCTGTTTTTTATAAACTCACCTGCATAGTATTTGTGATGGCATTCAGAATTTCCAAAACAGCTGATTCAAGATCTTGAAAGGTGGGATAAACCTCCATCTTTTCATCATCAAATGTCAAGGCCATACGGAAGATTGGCAAGCGGTGGGGATTGCTTGGATCAAACAGACTGACAAACTCCTGCACACTTGTCTCAAGAAGAGATTTCAACTGTGAATTTACAAAAGAAAAAATTTATTGTATTCTGAATGTCTAATCACAAACATACATACAATGACTAGACTAGAAATCAGTAATGGCAGGTTTTTAAGGTGCTGCTTGAGAAAACAACTGGGGAAATCTTCTGGGGAAGACTTCTGGCTATATGCCCCTAATACAGTATAAATGGACTAATGGCATAGAGTGTTTAGGTTAGAGCCCATAATCTTCCATGACCAATTCACTATAGAGACAGCAGTGACAAGCATTTACACTTAACAATTTAAGTCTATATCTTTTGCTGTTGTATATGTACTGCATGTCTATAACAACTGCTTTGGTAAAAAGTAATGTAGCCTATAGTATGAAGTCGTTTACTTTCAATTGTTGTTTCTGAGCTCTTATGTTAAAAAGAACTGTTCCTACTAAAGGATCCCTGCTTAAATAAAGGGTAAAATAACCACCAAATATAAAATATAAAATATGACTATTTTAATTCATTCTGATTTTAATTCATTCATCCATGTGCCCCAAATCCAATCAATACTATCCGACCTGATTGGAGATGAGGGTGGACACACAGGTGTAGAAGGAGTCCAGTTTCTCAGCTCTAACTCCCTGCAGCATCTCCTTACTGGTCAGCAAGTGGATGACTTTGGGGAACCAGGTATTCATGATATGCTCATCTATTCGTTCACATTCCACAACCACTTTGTTCTTTAGGTTCTCACAGTCCACAGGTCCTGAAGCCCTGCATCGAAAGAAGCCAAAACTTAAGCAAAAAGAAACTTGAGCAAATCTTCATGAGAAAGGTCTTAGGTATGTGCTTATTCTAAAAGTATTATGTTGCATACATGGTGTCTTACCTGCAACCTGAAAGGTCAACCAGGAGCAATGGAGAAAATGTTGTGTAGCCAATATCCAAGACAGCTTGCATCACTGGATGAAGAATGTGTAAATTTTCTTTAATCTCCTTGCGGGTCCTAATAAAGGTATCATGCCAGGGTCTGGAGAAATCAAGAACTCTACCAAAAGATATGAAGTGTATTTTACACAATGATAGAACATTCAAAAAAGACAAGACCAACTGTTGACATACATTTCTGCCTTGCTGCTTGGATAATTGTGCACAAATTGGTTGTGTAGTTCAGATACTCACCTTGGTAGGGTAGCTTTCTGTTTTTCAAAGCTAGTTCCTTTCATCTGTGGCTTCTGCAGTACGGTGTTCACTAATGGAAGTGCAAATAGCATAATGAGGCATTGTTCAAGTAAAGTCTATACATACACACTCACACAACAAGAGCATTCAAGAAACAATCAAGAAATGGCAAACCTGTGTGCTTAACAAGCCCATTGAGGAAGTCGGCGCTGACTTCCTTAAAGAGCTCCTCTAGCAGTTTGTCTCTACCAGGGCCCTCTCTAAGTTGAGGGGGGACACGGGCCAGCATGGCGTCCAGCCACTGCTGCTGGATGGGCACGATCGGACTGCTCTCGACACACTGCTTCAGGAACATGTAGTTCAACTGCAGATGTAGCCAAAATGGAAGAACAGAGGTGTGATATATGAATGGGGATTACTTTAATTACAGATGAAATTCAAGACTAAAGACCAAGCTTACCCTTCGCTTCTGCTCCTCGCTGTTCATCTGCAAGGCAAATATTGCAAAATATTAAATATTACACAGTTGTGTAATATTTGTAATATTATATTATTTGTATTGTGCATGTGTGTATATATAGATAAATAGATTGATATCATACAGAGGGTGGAAACTGTGGCTCTGGTGACTTGGGGGGCACAGCTCCCCTCTTTTTGCTCTTTGCGTAGGCCCCCATTGCTCTAGATACCCTGAAAAAAATCAGACAGCAAATTTTCACATTGCTACCAGAAAGCCCAATAGACTACTTAGTATAGCTACTAGATAAGATAGATACTGGGATCACCAGTCTCAATATAGGTGCAAGAGCATGGCACTAACAAAGGAAATGCAATGGCTGAGCTTGAATCATACATCATATTATGGAGTTGCTCTTGTTGATGTTTACTCCTTCTGTGCCTCAACAGTCTCTTCTTAACAGCCCCCCTTTCTTCATTTGTTGCTGTCTTCTGCCCAGTGGCTCCCCCCTGCTGCGTGCTTGGAATTGAGGGCAGGACTGGAAACTTTCTCATGCCCTCGACCACTGTGGGTTTAAACACTCCCGGGGAGATAGGCATTTTTGGCAACACAACCCTGAGAAGAATTAGAAGCAGCAATGTTTGCCAGAATGAACTACAACGACACAGAGAATAAAAACTAGAAATTAAGTCGCTGTCGGACTAGTCATCTCAGTTTAGATCCCAACGTAACGTATTTGTTAGCTAACGTCGCTATGGAGCCATGGAAAAGACAATTCTTCCAGCAGGTATATGATCTGTAATGTCGGTAATACCAAGAGGCTGTCATCTTACCTATTCTCTCAAATAAAATCCTCTCTATTTGTTTACAAATAACGGTAAGTTATTTAACTTAACCTCGGACTCCAGACACTTCCCAAACAAGGAAGATCATTAACGTGGTTGCTATAGAAACAGTGAACCAAGCCAGCGGGCGGGGGCATCAAAATGTGTCGGTGTTTAAAGACATATGAAAACACAAGGGATAATTACTGAACATTAGCCATACTCCTGCACATAAATACTATCTAATAATACTATTGTCACCTTATATAGAAATACGAAAATCATAATCAGATTTGGGCATTGGGCATGGCAAAGTGTGCCACTTCGCTTAAGTGAGTCCAATTTGTATCTTTTTTACGGAGAACAAAGATTGAGCAAAATTACTAGAAATGTATTTGGAAACCAGTAGTAATATCATTTCAGACCAAGGCAAATTCCTTGTATGTGTAAACTTACTTGGCAATAAACCCCCATTCTGATCCTGAGTAATTGCTCCATTTGTCCCTAAAAATTTAGTCGATATAAGCAGGTTAGGTAGCAAACGACAACAGATGCGGGGATGTTGCCACACCTTTCACATACACCACTGTTTTTGAATGACAGAAAGACAAAGATTTTTCACTTTTTTTTTATTTCATTAAATATATTCTATGATCGGGGTCTCTCCTTTTTGCCTTTGTAAAACGTCCAGCAGTGAGACATTGGCCACCTTGACTACTTTGAAGCGGACACCAGGAATATCACCAACTGCATGGCCCTTATGGCCAAATCCTGCCACCAACACCTCATCGTTTTCCTACAAGAGAAAAAGAAGTTAAACTGTGAACACTTTTTCCCCCTTTTGTAAATTTATTATGGTTTTTACTTGCAAGGGAAACACAGCTCAAATAAATCTTACTTCAATGAAGTTCAGACAGCCATCATCAGGGACAAAAGCTTTTATCTTCTTGCCATTTTTGATCAGTTGTACCCTCACACACTTCCTTATGGCTGAATTGGGCTGTTAAGCTTCAACACCACTGAAGAAACAGTTACATGTGAATTGCCTTTGATGTAATTCAACAGCAGATAGTCACATGCAACAAATAAAACTAAATAGCTGAGCAGTGCACTGTAGAAAAGTCAGCCTACCTTTCGACATGCTTGCCAAAAAAATATTACATTGTAAGACTAAACATCAGCTTGTTTTCAAATGGATAACGCATTTGACTTACACTTTCTCAAGTACAATGCGTTTGCCATGGGAAGCCCCTCCAAATGGATTGGCCTTGAGGGCAGTGCCCAAGTGAGCCTTTTTGTACTGCTTGTCGTGCAATTTTTGCTCTCTACGGTGATTTCGGTTTTCTGGCTGCTAAGGCCAGGACACTTACCTGGGGAAAGAACAAAGTAGATGAGAACCCAAACAGAGTCACATGTCTATTTAGGACCATTTAGATGTGCTGTTTATTTGGAGTTAAATTGGAAGAGGGGGCTCTCCTTAGGTATAAAATGGAAAACTACACATGCAAGCTCAACTTCATAAACACATTCTTGACAGGTTAGTTGTCTTCTTCTTTCCCTTATGTTGCCAAGCAGGGTTAATTGAAATTTAAAACTGGCTCTGCTCAGGCCATGTTGCCAAACAATTCATATTGCTGAGTCCTGAGTAGTGGTAGAGTAAAGACCAAACAGTTCAGTAATAATGAAAAGTTGAATATAGTTAAACATCTTGGAATATAATGTCAGTATGCACAATTCATTCAACAAAACCAGTGACTCACCCATGGCTATTACTTCCGGATTCTGAGACAGCTCAACGTCATGGCAGTTTTAACCAATCACGGAGGCAGCACTGAAATCCCATTTGGTTCTTTGGACATAACGCGAGTTCTCCGTGCGACCTCTCTGCTAGCTGGCTAGCTACTGCCGGGGAGTAGCGGCATAATTTTCAGGTATTGTAAATAAAATAACCATGCTAATTGCATATAATTGTTGAGACATATCAATAGGAGACAATAAAATACAATTGTCCACTGCTTTGACATTTGTATTCGATATAAATGCACAGAAGGGCACAAAATGGCTTTGTTTTGGTTACTGTTGACGGCAGTCAGGCTTCAATGTTGTGTTTTCATCGAAGGCCCAAATTGTATCTGTGGATTTCCGGTGTCGTGTTGGTATCAAATTGAAGAGTTCACTTCCACAATCGCTACATCAACTTTGGGAAAATAATATTTACCAGAAGTCCATTATTCAGTGTCTCTAACATATAGAAGATCCAGTCTGTGTATGTGTAATCTTTTTGACAACATATTTCTAACATTCTATACCTTTAGGATATATCATAATGAGTTATGCAGAGAAGCCGGAGGACATAACAAGAGAAGAGTGGATGGACAAGCTCAACAATGTCCACATTCAGAGGGCTGATATGAACAGGCTCATCATGAACTACCTTGTGACAGGTCTAGTACTGATCTATATATGATCTACAATGTACTTTTCGCAAATGGCCAATAAAACTCTTGAACTTGAACTATATTTTGGAATTGATTTGAGGGGGTAATATCATTTTCATAATCTATTAACTGATTGTTTTTAGCAGTCTAGTGAGACCAGAATGACTATGAAAAATAATGAAAGAGTTTAAAATTAGCAAGATATGTATAGTGTTTGAATGTGGAATTTGCAGGAACATGGATTCTTTCAACCATGGTTTCAATTCAACAGAGGGCTTCAAGGAAGCAGCTGAGAAGTTCCGGATGGAGTCTGGGATAGAGCCTAGTGTGGACCTGGATTCTCTAGATGAAAGGATTAAAATCAGAGAGATGATCCTGAAGGGGCAGATCCAGGATGCTATTGCACTTATCAACAGCCTGCACCCAGAACTGCTGGATACCAACCGTTACCTTTATTTTCACCTACAGGTAAAATACAGGGCTTCTCATTTAGCAAATGTCTAGGGTTTCTATGATTTGCATTGTCCTGTGTACCACCTATCTTGCTATTTCTTGCTTCCCTTTCATTTTTCCACATGTTCCCTGTTGTCCCCTGCCTTTTGCATCTGCAGCAGCAGCATCTGATTGAGCTGATTCGTTTGAGAGAAACTGAAGCTGCGCTTGAGTTTGCCCAGTCCCAGTTAGCGGAGCAGGGGGAGGAGAGTAGAGAATGTCTGACTGAAATGGAAAGAACACTGGCCCTGCTGGCATTTGACAATCCCGAGGAGTCACCCTTTGGAGATCTGCTCAACATGATGCAGCGACAGAAGGTGAGGTCAAAGCTAATGATTGCTTAAAGGTATAGCATATCAATTGGTAAGAGAATTGTCAATTACCTGCTGTTATTGCATATTAAGTTAATGTAGACAGAGGGATAAAATGTCCATTTCTTTGTCTTTCCATTTCTTTGTCTTTCAGGTATGGAGTGAAGTGAATCAATCAGTGCTAGACTATGAGAACAGAGAGTCAACACCTAAACTGGCCAAGCTCCTGAAGCTACTACTGTGGGCTCAGAATGAACTTGACCAAAAGAAAGTGAAGTATCCTAAAATGACAGACCTCAGCAAGGGAACAATTGAAGACCCAAAATAAGGATCTGAAGTGAAAACACACTAGAGCATCAGTACAAAATGGACACATTTCCTTTATCTATTTATACCGCAACAAACTGACTCATACAGTACAACCTTTTCTTTTTTGTAAGGGTTGCTTTTTGCAGTACTTTGATAACATAGAATGTGCAAACTGGATTGTTGACATTTTAAAAATGACTTCACACACTAAAACAACAACATACAAACCATTGTTTTATTTGGTAAAATTATGATTTGTTTATATGTTTGTTATATTTGTATTTGTGTGATTTCCTGTTTTGCACATTTCAGTTACACTAGGGTATTTTTCTGTCTATTGGCAGGGAAAGTTGGCATAGGAGGGTGTGAATAAAGCCTAAATTAGGCTCTCACTTTCTGTGTGTGACCACCTAGAATGTGGCTGAGTTTGATGTTGAGGGAGAATGGTTGGCTCAGTGTGCACTGCCTCAAATACACACTTACTTTTTCCTGAAGAAAAACATCCACATTTCAGCTAGTCATATATGTTAAGGCAGTGGCCAAAGCAAGATACATGGGATGTTTCAAACCTTCCAAAGTACAGTGACTTTGTAAGTGTAAATGCAACCTTAGTTTCATACTGTGCTATTGCTTGAAACATTACAAAAGGATACTAAAAGACACAAATAAAGAAAAGTCTCTACATTCAGGCTACAGGATGGAAGCAGTTTAACAGATGGATAAGGCAAGGGCCAAGTCAAGATGCCTGGGATGCTTCAAACCTTCCAATGTACTGTGACTTTGTAAGCTTAAGTGCAACCTCAGTTTCATACTGTGTTATATCAAAAAATGATATTAAAAGATGTGAATGCGAGTCCATGTACACAGGCATGAAGACAGTTTTAAAGATGGATTATTTACATGTATGGAATAAGCTCTTTTGCAACATTTGATGTGCTTTGCTGATATTATTTTGCAATAAAAAATGGATTTTAAAACTGGGCAAATAATATTAAGGGCTTTTTAGTTTGGCTTGTTTTTTTCTGCAGGTTTCAATACGGTGCATCAGAGATCAGCTAAATGTTGAGCTGAATGCGGGGTCTTACATAATGATCGCTTGGTAATTCGTCTTGTCCGGGTCGGAGGGACCATTTAAAGTCTTTTGTAGGTACTGCGCAGCATTTCTGCCCCATAGTCGGACTACAACAGTAGTGCCATCTCAGCAGGAGGACCTTGACGTCGGCACCTGCCAAGGACAAGACAAGACGCGAGTGCATCCTGGGTGCTCGGTAAGGGACAGCGGTAACGACGGTATCTCACTGTGTGTAGTCCGACTGGCAGAGAAGTATTCTGTAAATTGCACCGTCACGATGGAGACGGACCGGAGCACCAAGCGCCTTTCTGGCGTTGTGAATGGTATTGAAATAGATGTAGCGATGGAATAGGGCAGTTTAAGTCGGTTACTTTGGTAAAGACTGAATCACTTTCTTCACTTCCTGATTAACCCTACCGATGGCAAGAAGAACTGCGTGGCCTGAGAGAAAAACTGACACGTGGATTACTTCTAGAGCATCAGGAAAAACAGACGGCTCTGTAGCTCAGCTCCCTACAGCTCACCTTCCTGCTTTTCCTGAAAATCGGGTTATGGATACAGCAGTCGAAAAGAGAAGATATTACTGCCTTATTACATTCTGAAAGACTTCTTAATACTCTTTAGTTTTGGGTGTGTGATCTACCGAAGAGTAAAATAAATAACCAAGGGTGCAAAGAGGCTGATTTAACCTCGCGTTGAATGGCAATTATTCAAAAATATGGCAAGAACTATGATTCAGATTTGGTCTGTCACAAGGAAAACCATTCATCTGACAAGATCGGTGTCCCTGGATGTCAGAAGAAGTGGACTGAACAGAATACTAGCTGGTCGAGGTAACCTACCCTTTTCCTCTGCTACATGGGTTGTATGTCATCAGAGATCAGTACATTCAACAGTGCTGGCTCACACTTTCATTTTTGTCTATATCTTATTCGTCAGGCCAACATACTAGGATTTCCAACCACATGTTTCCTCGTAACCTCCTCATGACGGCCCAGCTGTGCTCTAAACGTCGCTGATACTTTGTTGTAACTTTTCACACATCCCACCTTGTTGAAATTTTTATATTGTTATTAATATCAGGGCCAAAAGTGATGAAGGTCATCTAATGCCATCTTCTACATTGCCTGTGATGGCCTATCTAATGTGGAGTCTAAGACTAGAGAACCTGCTATTAGTGTAAAGCAACGCAATTTGCTACGTGGGTAGGAGTGGTTTGTACTTATGAGTGAAGCACATCAAGCTGTCATAGGAATTTAAAAATGCTGGAAAGAATGCCGTTGATAATCTGTTTCCCTTATGAAAAACAAAAATAGGAATATTATAGTGATACCATAGCAGAAAAACACACTAAGGTCACCATAAACTCACTATTGATTACCACAGACACACTATAAGTCCTCATAAGAATATTATGGTGTTTTTCCATTATTCCATTATGGCGCTCAGCAATGGGAGAAGCACATCAAACTGACAAAGGACTTTTTTTTTTCTTCTTTCCTTCCTGTGCAGACCAGTGGCGAGGATATGGACAGTGGTGCTGCTGCTTGGGACCTGCCTCCTGTACTGTGCCCGGGTGGCGATGCCCATCTGTGCAGTCAGCATGGCAGAGCAGTTCAACTGGAGCAAGAGAGAGTCGGGCATGGTACTGGGCAGCTTCTTCTGGGGCTACTGCTTCACCCAGGTCCTCGGAGGCTATGTCAGTGACAGGTGGGCAGCTATATGACACTAAAAAATAGCTGGGGTTTAATGTAATAGCAGTGGCCTGAGGTTAATATAATGTTTTGCTTGCAGGGATATGTATCCTTTCAGTTATTTGATATGAGTTAACAATTTGCCTTGTTCTGATAGTATCTACCTAATTTGTTTGAGGTTGTCAGGACACTCCCATCAGATTCCTGCTTGTCAAGGGTGTGGTGTGCGTGAGAACAGGGCTGGCTTTGACATCACAGAGCAGTTTTTCTTTGCTCTGCCTGGTGGTTAATGCGAAACATGAAGTAGTAACAAAGGCTAGATACACTTGTGGTCACAAGGTTATATGGACTTGTAAGTCTATGTAAACTGTATTTTCTATATATTTACATATTTTGTCATTCCTTGTGTGTTTTATTGCTCAAAAAGTGTCTCTCATAGATAGGCTGTGTTAATATTTGAAGGGTTTTACTCCTTCTAAAATTGTTACTCAAAGTGAATTTACCAATATTTCAAAAATAATTCAGTCCTAAAGATGCTAAAAAAATCCATGATATGTCTTATGTTTATGCTGTCAATCATTTTGTCGTTTTCAAAATGGTGGACATCTCATTTGTTCACGAAACTCCTTCCCAAAGAGAGTATTGTTGGCAGAATCCATTTTAACTAGTCTAATAAGTCATCCAAGAGTTCAAAGTTCTGCCACCTCTCTCACAACTTGCAGTATGGTGATGTAATCTTTAGAGAGCCTAAAGTCAAAAGAATGAGCTAATGGAGACTGGCTGTCCTCTCTGTCCACAGGGTGGGGGGTGAGAAAGTCCTCCTGCTGTCTGCAGCGGCCTGGGGAGCTATGACAGCCTTTACCCCAGTCCTAGCCCACTTCTGTTCCCAGCCAATCTTCTCCATGACGCTGGCTCGCTTCCTCATGGGCTTGCTACAAGGTGAGATGGTGAAATATATGTTCACCTCAGGTATTACCTCTCCTGTCCAGATCTTGAAAAATTGATCCATGCCTTTTGTTTATTCTAGAATATTTTACTGCAATGCGCTACCCTCCGTCTGTCCCAACTCCACACTTATTCTGAACCGTGCTGCTAGAATACTCACACGTGCCAGGAAACGTGATCACATCACCCCGGTCTTAGTCTCTCTTCAGTGGCTCCCAGTAACTCAGGAATTGAATACAAAATCCTACTTCTCACTTTTCCCTCAATATATCTCAGAGCTACCTAATCCCTACAAACTTACCTGAACCCTCCACTCACAGGAAGCTGGACTTTTTCAGGATGTATTCACATGAAATCAGCCGGTAGCGGAGCCTTATACAGTACTCCCTCTTTTTGGAACGAGCTTCCTGCCCATGTCAAGGAATCACACACTCTCTTTATCCACTATCTTTAAGTCTACTCTCAAAACCCCCCTTTTTTTTTTTTTTTTTAAGCATTGCTTACAACTTACCTCAACTTACCTAACAAACCACCATCGCACTCATCCTGTGTTCCTTCCCTACTGGAGGGCCCCCTATGCCCCCCCCCCTTTGCTATGTTTGGCTTTATCTGCTATTAGCTGCCCTATCTCTCTCATATCCATACTCACTATACATGTGTGCACTTATGCACGTACACATGTATACACACCCGTAAACAAACACGCACAAGATCTGTCCTACTCTACAGCTGTGTTGTGTTTGTCTTGTTTCTCTCTTGTTTTAATTATATTTGTGTCCCTTGTTGCTCTGCAAAGCACTTTGTGATGAGCCTGTTTTGTTAAAAGTGCTTTAGAAATAAATTGGATTTTATTTGAAGTAATTCACGGGAAAGACAACAAAGGCTACGGGAGTCAATGAATAAAATTGGCACATTAGTCCATTTCATGCTTGATCTCTGCTCAGACCTGGACCTGCCAGATCACCATTGCTTTTATCTATAGCCTACAGCTGTGCTCTTTGGGTTAAAGTACAGTTTGTTTGCGGTATCACTGGCCTTTTTGTACGGCTCCCCAGGACTGAAACAAATATTGTGCTGTGTGTTTCCTTTAAAGGGGCATTAAGTAATGTATGTCCTCACATTTTCACAATAGAGACAAGTAAGCTAGCTAATTAGAGCAGAGATCGAACAGAAATATCTAGTGAAGAGGAAATATATTGCAATGTAAAATATTATAATAATACTACTACTGCTTTGTCATTTGCTTTTTTGGCTTGAGAAAAATGCTTATTAGCCTTCATAGCTGAAATGTCTTGCAAGGCTGGTCGCTCGCCTGTAGCACTGTCCTCTGTATGAGTATGAGTCGGTGGGGGGAGTAGGGGTGTCTTAAAATTCCAATGGGTGGGGAGTTTTTGTTCCAAAACAGAGGACTGGTAGGAAAGGTAGTTTTGAAGAATTCTCAGCACCTGGTGAAGTAAACATTGAGTCACTGGTATTGATCAATCAACTCCCTGCAGATATATTGTGGTCATTTGTGCTATGAGGCAGTAAAAGTCTTTCTTAAGCCACCTTTAAATCTTTTGACTAATTTTGTTTTTTGACCTGATTTCTCTTTTAGGAGTTCACTATCCATCTCTGGCAAGTCTGTGCTCTCAAAAGGTGGTGGAAAGTGAGAGAGGCTTCCTCATGAGCACTGTGGGTAGTGGCTCTTACCTGGGGTGAGTCAGGCTTTGACTGCAACAAATCCTCTTTTTAGCTACTTTCTGCAGTAGGACTCAATCTTCTGTATCAAGAGGTTCCAATACCTCTTGCTGTTTGAAAATATTTCTGAAAGAAGGCCAGATGATGTATTTTAAGGATCTTGACATTGTTGTAGCAGGAGGGACAAGTTTTCTGCAGTAGGGTCCACCGCTGCTTGATGAATGTAGCAGAACCATGCAGATGAACTGCAACTTGACTAGTCTATGATTAATGTTTGCTGTATTCCCCTTGCACGTTTAGTTAGAACTAAAGAAAAGTTCATCCTAGGTCTGTGTTTAAAGGCACTTGATCATTATGATACCATCTATATATGTGTGCCTTTTTTGCAGCACCCTGGTGATTGGAGGGGCAGGTTCCCTCATGTTGGACCTGTATGGGTGGGAGAGTGTGTTCTATGTTTCTGGTCTTCTCTCAGTCCTGTGGGCATACTGCATGTGGAAGTATCTTCTCAAAGGAGAAGGTAAGAGAGACTTGTTGTGGTTGCTCATTATTTGTATTTTTCAATTGAATTTCCTCTTGTATGCACTTGCTCATGTCCATCTGTGTTTGCAGGTCCTATCATCACTCTGGAGTCCCTGGGAAGTGGTGGGTCCCAATCCAAACTGTCCAAGAGACACTGGCTACGACTCTTGAAACAACCTGCAGTCTGGTGAGATAAAGACAAATGTGTGTGTGTGTTGTGGTGTGTTGTGGTGTGTTGTGGTGTGTTGTGGTGTGTTGTGTTGTGGTGTGTTGCGGTGTGTTGCGGTGTGTTGCGGTGTGTGTGTGTGTAGCTCCTCAGCCCATGTGTATGTATGTTGGTTCCTATGTTTATGTGAATGATCAGTTGTAATTTTGCCTGTGTTTCAATGTGGGCGTCAACTCTAGGATTAGATCCTGCTTTTATCTGTTGCAGATTCCTGGTCTCTGGTTAGCTATGTGTTAGCGTTTCAAATATTGAGCTCTTCCAGTTCCTCCCAGTCCGTTCCTATGGCCTGGTTATTTATATACTGTAAGCTAATGGCCAATCAACTGATGCGCCCTATTTTCAATGACAGGGAACACCTCTGTGGTTTAATTTCTTGATATAACTGAGCCTCACCTCAAAAAAACAGATACTACTTGCTTTAACACCGATATGACTTATGAAGAAAACACTACTTGACTCAGTGGTCATGCACACAGATCTGGTAGCACTGACTTAAATTCTTGCTCCAGTCAAAGCAAAAGACTCAAAGAAATGGGACACAGTCTTTGGCAATAACACTAAGCAAAAAATGTTTTTTTTCTGTTTCTCTTTATTGCCTGACCAGTGCTGTGATCATTACACACCTTTGCACAGCAAGTACCTTCTTCACTTTTTTGTCATGGCTGCCAACTTTCTTCAAGGACACTTTCCCCGACGCCAAGGTAATCATGCCCCCTTCCTCACACCTTCACCCCTCACCCCACATTTGACCTCAAGACTGGAGGGATTGAAATAACAGGCACGAGTAGCTTAAAGGAAGGTGAACTGGCCTTTTAATGGCCAGTTCAATGGCCAGTCGAAGCAGACCTAACACGTGGCTGATGTGTGTTTTCCCTCCAGGGTTGGGTGTTCAATGTCATTCCCTGGTTGGTGGCCATTCCCTCTTCCCTCTTCAGTGGCTGTCTGTCTGACCACCTCATCAGTCAAGGTAGAGCAGATACACTTCACTTCTCACCCCTTGTGGACAATTGAAGAATAGATATGGAAGTTGATTATTGATAACAGAGCTATTGTGCCATTGCTCGTCCTCATTTCTTTCTTGGTCCCGACAGGTTATGATACAGCCTCTGTGAGGAAGTTCATGCAGGTATAGAATACTCTTCTGTGCAGATTTTGTTTTCTGCATATAATTGTCTTATAATTCACTTGCATAAATGTTCTCTGTTCGATTTCATTATGGATGAGTTTTTTCCACTCACTCCAGAATGTATGAATGTCCTCTTTCCTGCCACACTTACACCTAATGAATTCCATAAGATCTTGATGTATGTGTTTGTGTGTGTCCATCCCATTCCTGGTCAGTTTTTCTCCATGGGTGTGGCCAGTGTGTTTACCCTACTTCTGTGTGGCACCACCACTTTCCCATGGGCTGTAGCATTTGTGTCTGCCACCATGGGCCTCACCACCTTCAGTCACAGGTACTGGTACCCCCCCTGTCCTCACAATAGTAAAATAGCAAGCACAGGCTCCACCTTTGGCCCGTAGACCAACAGTTGAACAGAATACAGCACATACAGTATATTATATGCAAGGATTCAGTTCAAATGCAAGGATTTTTTTTTAGCTTTCAGCACTTAGTCCCTGACCTGTAACTGTTACAGATGCAATAGTTCTAGTTTAATCCATATCTCATTCACTGATACAGTGCATTTCTCACAAAAAAGAGCACAGTTGGTCAAGGTCAATAGCTCATTTTCAATCCCAAGAAAAGCTCCTGAGTCAGGACAAAAATTGTGTTCTCAGTTTGCACTTTGTGGGTGCAAACAACAGTAGCAATATATTCCTAAATCATCTTGGTTCCAGGCTGGAAAACAACGTTATATGCAAGGAACAAGAAAGATACAGTCAATAATAATCCGGCTGGGAATAGGGTATAAACAAAGACGCAGATATTTATTTCCTTTTGCCTCTGTTCAGTTGTATTTATTTTTTTTATGGCTGCGATTTGTCTGTCTGGTTATTGGTTTTACTGTGAGGCAATTCAGGGGACAGAAAGATAGGGAGATGGTTTAGCACCTTATCTGATGAAACACAAATGTCTCTCTTTTACAGCGGTGTATCTGTAAATGTTCAAGACCTAGCTCCGTCCTGTGCTGGAGCTTTGTTTGGTAGGTTAAAAGAATGTTTCCAAATGTATCTGAATCTTTTTGAAACGTACCATGAATACATCATACACAGAACCTTTTCTGAACCTTTTCTTATTTTAAAATGTAATTCTAAATTCTCTGTGTTACATTTTACATCCTATTCTAGTATGGAAATTAACTGTGTGTCTGTGCTTCTTTTCAGGCGTTATGAATACATGTGGTGCTTTCTCAGGTGAGTGTCTGTGGTTTGAGGGAGAAAATGATGAGAACAAACATCTGTGATGAATCTTTAACTTACAGTTCTTAAATTATTGTTTTGGCTTTGATCTATTGAATGAAATAAGTCATCCACTTCACTGAAGTCAAACTGTGTGTGTCCTGTCAGTCGAGCTGGCTCCTATGTGCCATGCATATTTCATCATGAAAGTATAATGGAGTTTGTGTCAGATGAATAATAGAGGGAACGGAATATGACAGTTAGTGGTCCTGTGGGGGACTTGGAAAGGGCTTTGACATTTTTCTGCAGTTATTTGTGCAGCTTACATCTGGGAACACTGGGCTGAACTATCACATATATTCACATAGATATTGTGTTTTTTTGTTTTCACTGTCACTATGCCCCGTTTTCTGATAATGTGCTATTCAGTCTAACGGTGTGTGTGTGTATGTGTGTTGTTGTGCAGGGGTCCTGATGGTGTATTTCTCGGGGTATCTGATTGAGTCCACAGGCTCGTGGACGTTTGTGTTTGTCCTCATCACCACGGTCAACCTGCTGGGCCTCTGCATCTTCCTGGCCTTTGCTGAGGCCCGTCGGGTCGATATTGACTCTGTCAAGGCCCGCTACCACAACATCCACATCTAAATCATCAAAGTCCAGGGAACATTCAGAGGGACCAGAATGCTATGCTCAAGGGAGATGTGACCTTGGGCAACCAGTAGCAACCACAATACCCACATCAGAGTACTAGCCATAGGATGGAAACTGTCATATTGATGAAACCCACATACAATATCTGGGCCACTTTGATTGGCTCTGTGTCTGGTTGAGGCAGTACCACAATTATTAGTACACAGCAGAGCCTGCACAATGTTTGTGACATTTTTCTAGAGTCCTAAAAGAAGAGCAGTAGGAATGGATGCACTGTTAGACTAGGGAGGATGTGGACTGGTGGACTGTCTACAGTACCTCCATGTCTCAGCTGGCTCAATGCATGGCTGCTTAACAGTTGTTGGTCTATTGTTTACATTCCTCATTTTTTTTATAGTGACATTCATTGTCTTCCAGTCAGAATGTGTTAGTTAGAACTAGTGCAGTCCTGATACCCCACCC
>OOFE01028250.1:0-12359 GCA_900323365.1 Monocentris japonica
TGGTGTAATGGTGTGGGGGATATTTTCTTGGCACGCTTTGCGCCCCTTAGTACCAATTGAGCATGGTTTAAATGCCACAGCCTACCTGAGTATTGCTGCTGACCATGTCCATCCCTTTATGACCACAGTGTACCCATCTTCTGATGGCTACTTCCAGCAGGATAATGCACCATGTCACTAAGCTCAAATCATCTCAAACTGGTTTCTTGAACATGACAATGAGTTCACTGTACTCCAATGGCCTCCACAGTCACCAGATCTCAATCCAATAGAGCACCTTTGGGATGTGGTGGAACGGGAGATTCGCATCATGGATGTGCAGCCGACAAATCTGCAGCAACTGCGTGATGCTATCATGTCAATATGGACCAAAATCTCTGAGGAATGTTTCCAACACCTTGTTGAGGTATGCCACGAAGAATTAAGGCAGTTCTGAAGGCAAAAGGGGGTCCAACCCGGTACTAGCAAGGTGTACCTAATAAAGTGGCCGGTGAGTGTATATTTATTGACATATTGTAAAAGCAAAGGTCTAAAAAAAAAAAAAGCATTCTAGGATGATATTTGGTTCACTATTTGATAGGACAAAATTGTGCCAAAAAATGTATGGAAATGAAAACATTGTTCAGCAGCTGAGACCTTTGTTACGGACCCTGTATGCTCTGTTTCCCAGGAACCTACTGTAACAGTGCCAGTGCCTGCTTTGTGGCGTCAGATGGCAAAAACCTGCGTCTCTATCAAGCTGTGGTTGATGCCAGAAAACTACTGGATGAACTTTCGGATCCTGAGACATCCGTGAGCACACGCACACGCACACACACACACACACACATGCTAAACAAACACAGCACAAACAGCCTAAAGTTATTGCTCTTTGGGATGTGATGATCTTGTAAATGACTCTTGTGCTACTTTAGGAGAGAAACTAAGCTTGGATATTAATTGATAGAGGGGTGGGTGAGAGTGTGAATTTCATCTGGGTTATCCAGTGGTCACCTCCCCTCACAAATGTTTTGTTGAATTAGGTCCACAACACCTCTAGAAGGCTCACCATTATGTTCTGGTATCCCAGAACCACCCCCCTTCACACCTGCTCTCAACACTGATCAGTACTGTACTCACCTACACTACCCTGTACCTAGACTTAGACATCTACTTCACAACATTATATCCAATATTTTCTAACCTCACTATTGGTCTCAACAGCAAAAGGCAAGGCTAAATGGATAGCTGACCCTTTTTGTGTGTGTGTCTCTGTTTAGAAACTGGTGGGCGAGGTGTTCAACATTGTGAGCCAGCAGTCCACTGCCAGGCCTGGATGTATCATAGAGCTGGACGTCATCACCAACCAGGTTAGCACCTGCTCTGCTCTTTTCACATTCACCTCTGATCAGTGCTGGACAGGCGTCAGTGCTTGAAATACTGACATCTTCTGACAAATGGACAAAGTAAACCTATCCTATGTGATTTCCTTGTGCATCCAGTGTGGCTCCAACACCCAGCTGCTCCATGTGTTCCAAGAGGACTTCATTCTAGGTTATAAGCCACAGAAAGAACCAGAAGTGTACACGTCTGCCTTCCCCTCCGCTGAGGGTAGGGCACACTTAATTATTATCACTCTGTCTAGTACTATTTCCTACCATTCACTCTGTGAATAGATGAGTGAATGAATGATGTGAATGAATTGGTGATCTTTGGCATTTTTGCAAACATGATTGTAATTATTTGTGGGTGGGAATGTCTTTATCCACCTCCAGAGTACCACTCTGCCCCATTCTCTGAGAAGTTCTTCCTGGTGGTGATAGAGAAGGATCTCAACAGGAACTCAGTCCTACAAATGTGGCACCTGCACCTCAAATCTGTCCAGGCCTGCATGGGTGAGTGTAGAGCACGTAGGAAACACACGGATGACCAGTTATTGTCATAATTAGAAGTTTTCTGGATATTAGCATGTGGAGACACTAACAGCATTTGTGCAGTGTTATGCTTGAATTGTAAAGGTCTATGTCTTTATCTTGATCAAACTGCCTCTATCTATCTAGCTGCATTGAGCGGCTCTAATGTTGCCATCTCTGTGTGTTCAGACGACCCGGTCCCAGATTATAGCTTCCAGAGCCAGCTGATGGTTCCCAATCAGGTGATCAATGCTGACTCCTCCCCAGAGACCTCACCCATCAGCCCCTTGCCCCGGTCAGCCTCCACAGCCAACCTGCAGTCAGCCAGCAAGCTCATCCTCAGCTCCAAGCTGGTATACAGTAGGCGGCTTGAGCTGCCTCATGGGGTGGAGGTCACCAGGGCCACCCCCTCTGCAGGTAGGGACGGACGCACGTCTTCACACACACTCATACCTTCTGACTGCTGCCTAATCAAAGCTGCTATGTGTAGCATTTGTAAACATCAATATATCGACAAATTACTTATGATACCTTTGTGTAATTACTGTAAACAAATGAGACCATGGTTGAGACAATTGGTAGCCTCATCTCACGCCAGTGATATTGTTAGTGCTAGTATTTCTCAAAATGTATACCACATTCTTATAAACCCTGTTGTTTCCTGTTGCAAAGAGGATGTTGCTGCTCCCCACCCCCTCCCTCCTTCCACTTGCATTTGTTTTCTCTTTCACTTTACTGAAGATGATAAACATGTTGCAAGAGATTTTCCCACAGGCCTTTCACTCATCCCATCATCTGCCATTGCGAGAAACTCTGAAAGCTTTAGCTTCATTTGCGCTGGAAGAACAGCGCCCCCTTCCTGTTTTGTGGCATAAAGCAGTTCAACAGATTTCCCACAAAATCTGACCTTTTAGCACACAATGTAAAATGCAGGTTAGAGGCTGGTAGAGGCTGCCAATCTTCTCTGTGATGGTCTCATTTGTTTACAGTAATTATATATGTCTCAAAAGTAACGTGGCAATGATTTATTAATGTTAAAATGCTACATGAAGCACCTTTAAACACAATAAATGCAGACTGAGCCCAACATCAGTCACATCAGTTTTCTCTTGTCTTCTCCTCCCTCTCCCTACCATAGGCCATCTGAGTTCCTCCTCTATCTACCCGGTGTGTCTCGCTCCGTACCTGATTGTCACTACCTGCTCCGACTCTCGCGTGCGGTTCTGGCGCTGTGGCGTGGAGGGAGAGGAGGGGAATGGAGAGGAAAAGCAGGACAACCGCGTCTATCGCTGGGAGTCCTGGGCCCTGCTGAACGAGGAGGAGGACAACAACAGCGCTGTGTGTGTCTCGGGACGTCCCGTAGCAGTGTCCTGCTCCTACACTGGCAGGCTAGCCGTGGCCTTCAAACAGCCACGACAGGGGCAGGTGGGACACCGGCGGCTGGCTTTGTCATGCTGTATTCAGTCTACTGCTTATTAGACCCACATGTTTCATTCACATTCATTTAGCTGCAGTGATCACACACAGCTGGAAAAATGTAAATACAATGAAAATTCATCAGAAGTAAACCTGAGTCTCAAAATTGCCTCCCATCTACCAACTCCATCAACTCCACAGACCAAGGCAAATTCCTTGTATGTGTAAACTTACTTGGCAATAAACCCCCATTCTGATTCTGATTCTGAAAACTGCTCATACATATAGATTTCTTTGTATGATAAGATTAGATAAACTTTATTGTCCCTTCAGGGAAATTTGACTTGGACATCAAAGCTGTAGCACCAAGGACATAAAAACAGTACATGTAAACAGCAAGAAACAGCAGCTTGGGATAGAAACATCATATACATCATAGAAAAAACACATCAGTCAGTATAAATAGATGGAGGATACTGTGTTGGTGTAGGGGATGGGGTGAGGGAAGATCCATCTATCAAGAAGAGTTCTTGTCTGCAACCAGCACTGTGGGACACTATCGTCTGACTGATGGGAAGAGTTGGTTTTCGCTGTTCAGGATGTCAGTGGGGTCTGTTCTGAATGACAAATTTGATATATTGCTGGTAACTGGCCCCAGGGATAAAAACTGTGGCCTTTGGTGTGCACTTCAATTGTGTCTGCATGTATTCTGCTATCTGATTTGCTGCCCACTTTGAGTTACTGCTCAGGGGTGATGTAAACTGAGCAGACAGCAATGCTACCAAACTCCCGGGGCAGGTAAAACGGTCTTAGACTCAGACTAAGGACTTCAGCATTTGGGTTGCATGCAGTCATTCTCAGAGTGTCGTTCCTACACCACATATCATCGAAGTAGACAAAACTTCCCCCTGCTTTTCCTTTTCCCTGCCTCCTCATTCCTGTCTGACCCAGTAAAAGAGAAGCCATCTAGCTCAACCACTGAGCTAGATGGCTTCAGGATTCATTGAAGATCATAAAGCAGGACTCACTGTATTCATTCATATTCAAAATTCATCCATTTTACTTTTAAGTATCACCGATGGAAGCAGTGGTCTAGTCTTCTTTCTTTGTGGCCTTGCCTCCCCCACAGGTAACAGTGGATGTTAGCAATCTCAACTGGTACCTCTGAGATAAGTCTGTGGGAAGTTGGGACATTCGTTGGTAGGGATAGCAAATATCGACAGATGTAGACATCGACATGCATTCGGCAAAACATCCAAAAAGGATCAACCCCATGATCATACAGTTGTCTAGCGCCATCGTCCTCATCTCAAAACAGTTCTTTAAATGAATAAACTAGGGACAGATCCGGAACAAACAACAAAACAAACAAACATGGCAGTGGCTACAGTGCAGAGCAAAAGAGCTTCTTGGTCTGAGCCTACTGTCTTACATGGTCTTCTTCTTTTATAACCTCCTATTGAGCTCACATAACTTTGTCTTGTATTCATGCACTTAATTCTCCTCAGCATCCCCCTTTTTGTACTATTCATTTTGTAAACATTAAGGTTTGACATGTTTTAACAAAGTTTGTTCATTCCCAGGTCTCTGGAGGAGACTTCTCCATGCATGTGTCCATCTATGAGTGTGAGTCTACTGGAGGCTCAGAGTGGGTGTTAGAGCAGACCCTCCACCTGGACGACTTCAACAGACCCTCCTCAACCCTCGATCCACGAGTCAGCGTTGACTCCAACCTCTTTGTCTACAGCAGGTCAGGAGAGCATTAATGCTTGTTTGTGTGTGTTTGCATCTTTGTCAGTCACTGTGTGTTATTCAGTATAGTCAAGTCAAGTTTATTTATATAGCCCTTAATCACAAACAAGCCTCAAAGGACTGATAGACAATCAGGTTTATGACAGACTCTGTTATCAATCAAATGATGAGAATTACATAGTATAGCTGTTTCATAACGTTTTCTCTCCCTCATGTCAGATCTGACCTGTACATGAGCAGAGACCACAGCTCCCCTAACATCAAGCACTACGTCCACTTGGACTGGCTGTCCAAGGAGGATGGATCCCACATCCTCACCGTGGGGGTCGGCTCCAACATCCTCATGTATGGCCGCATCTCTGGTATGGTCAACGAGCAGACCAGCAGCAAGGAGGGGGTGGCCGTCATCACCCTTCCTCTAGGGGGCAGCATCAAACAGGGCATCCGCTCTCGCTGGATCCTGCTCCGGTCCGTGGACCTACTGTCCTCCGTGGACGGCACGCCCTGCCTGCCAGTCTCCCTGTCCTGGGTGAGGGACGGCATCCTGGTGGTGGGCATGGACTGTGAGATGCACGTGTATGCTCAGTGGCGCCAGGACAGGAAGCCCGGGGAGGGAGAGGATGACAGTTTGTCTTCCGCCGACAATGTCGTAGTGGGTCAGACCACAGCCCCCTCGTTGTTCGAAGGGAGAGCCAGGTCTAAGAGTGTGTTTGAAGGGAGCGCTGGGGTGGATGAGGCTCTTCGTGCCCCGGCAGGACTGCAAGATGGGGGGCTGTTTGAGGCGGCTCACTCCCTGTCCCCCACTCTGCCCCAGTACCATCCCACCCAACTGCTGGAACTCATGGACCTGGGCAAGGTTCGTCGTGCCAAGGTGGGTCTGTTTCTGCTACTGTTTGATCTGCTGGTATGACAATGTCAAGGTATCACACAAAAACAGAGTAGGAAAGATAGTCAAGATATGTGGTAAAATCATTGATGAACAGTAAAAGGATGTGGCTCACTTGTTCTTGTCTGCCTTTTTGGTCAGTCTACTCAAGAACGCTGCTGAAACCTCCTAACTCTCTAAAGGGGTTTGAGGTTATGTTGTTAGAGTGCAGATGTGCCAGGATAAAAAAAAGCCATCACTGAGCTAAACAGACCAAGCTGGGACCATGCAAACAACCTCTATCCTTTTTAACGCACCTTACAATAACTATCTCATACACAATTTAACTGACATTATACAACAGCACCTTGTCTTAATAAGTATACTTTGACTTACGTGATAACCATGGAGTGGTTGCTAAAATGACGTGATAATTCTGTGTTTTATGCTGCATACATATGTTTCTATTCTGTCTCATCTAATCTACATCATTGTATGGCCCATTGACCCTCTGTCAATCAGGCTATCCTATCCCACCTGGTGAAGTGCATTGCCGGGGAGGTTGCCGTGGTGAGGGATGTGGAGGCAGGTGAGGGTGGGGCCAGGAGACATCTTTCCAGGACGATCAGTGTCACTGGCAGCACAGCCAAAGACACCATCGTGGCTGGCCGCGATGGAGGCAGGGACTACACGGAGATCAAGTCTATCCCTCCCCTGCCCCTCTATGCCCTTCTGTCGGCAGACCTGGACACCTCCTACAAGGGAGGGGAGGAGGCCACAAAGGGAGTCAAGGTGGCTGAGGGTGAGGGGACCCAGAAGAATGCAGAGGATCAGTATTCCGACCTCTTCCAGGCAGGTGGAGTTGTAAACTTCTTCTCTTTTTTGTTAGATGTACATTGATGTTTTAACATTCATTCACCCATGTTAACAGGTGCAGGCGGTGACCACAGATGACTTTGTGAGCTTTGCTACTGAGAAACCAGAGAAAAAGTCTCGAATCATCAACCTCTCTCAGTACGGTCCTACCTACTTTGGACCAGAACATGCACAGGTACTGCTGGATGCAGCCAAGGGGTTCCCATCTTATTTAAGCAGGGAATGCCATTTAAAACACATAGTGTCATTCCCAATGTAGCGTACTGATGTTTACTGCATGGCAAAAAAGCAGAAATGTTTCATTCTTCAGGTGCATAGGATTGAGGCTGCTCTAGTTATGGTCGTCAACCGTCAACCTTTCCTCTCTCTTTCTTGCTCCCTGTTCTTCTTGTCCTTCTTCCCCTTCTCTTGCTCCCTACCTCTGTCTGTCCAGTTGTTGTCCAGTCACCTGATGCACTCCAGCCTCCCAGGGCTCACCAGACTGGAGCAGATGTTTCTGGTGGCCCTGGCCGATACTGTTGCTACCACCAGTGCTGAAGTCACCAGCTCCGCTGACCAGCAGTACTCAGGTCAGTACACAGGCACTATTTTGCAGCTCACCCTGCACTCTCACCTCCCTGGAGGGGGGGGCAGATGAAAAGAGAATTTCCCTACGGGCATCAATGAAGTACCACATCAGATTAATATGTATGTTTTTGTGTGTAATAGCTGTGCGTACCTGCACAATGTGTTTGCGTCAAGCAGCCATCAAATTCAAAGTATGACGGCGTGTTGGCGCGCCTCAATGTCTGCAAGTCCATCAGATGTTGCACTTAGTAAGAGATCGTATTGTATTAAAGCCAACTAAAGGTTATAGAAATAAAAGCTAATCATCTTTTTCCTTGATTATGTGTTCTTGGTTATGGTTATTATCTCCAGCCATCAAAACTTGATAACGTAAACAGCAGTGTTGATACTATTGCACTTAAAGTGCATATAAACACACACAGCACTTACACACCACAAGATCCACCTAACCCACAAATTTATCTTTGTCTTTTTCCTCCAATTTTCCATCCTATTTATTTAGTCTTTTGAGAGGAAGACATTAGCAGGTTGTTCCAATGCTACATAAGCACAGAGAGGGTAAGAAGGTTCAGGGACAAGACATATACTCTCTGACAGTGGCCACATGAACTAGAGTGACATTGGATTTTTAAAGGGTTTGCTCTTTGCAGAATTGCTACCATTTCAATAGTTATCAGCTGCTCTGTGGACAGACCACGGAAAGGTTCAGAGCTCCATGCTGTTGTGTCTCTGTAGGTGGCGAGGCTCTCGATGAGTGTGGACTGAGGTACCTGCTGGCCATGCGTCTTCATACCTGTCTTCTCACCTCTCTGCCCCCCCTCTACCGCATGCAGCTGCTCCACCAGGGTAAAATCCACCAGCCAACACAATCCTGCTGAGTCCTGAAATGAACTGTGACACAAAAAAAAGACTTTAAGACTCCCAGCATTGTTCTATATAACTGTATTATCACAGATAATAGATTTTGTGATTGAAAGATTCAGATTTCCAGTGCACTTGATCTTAACGAGGAACTCCAGACAGTATGCATGTTGTAATATTATACCTTTACACACGTATACAGCACACGCATATAACATTGAAATACCTAAACAGGTTAAAAAGACGTTTCTACTTATTTTGTGGCAAGAGTAGACTTAGCGGTGAGCCATGCAGTACTTTTATTTTCCTCTCTCTCACTGTCTGTCTCTCTGTCTGCGTGGCAGGCCTGTCAACGTGCCACTTCGCATGGGCCTTCCACTCGGAGGCGGAGGAGGAGATGCTGAACATGATTCCGGCTATGCAGAGAGGCGACCCTCAGTGGTCTGAGCTCAGGGCCGTAGGGGTGGGCTGGTGGATACGCAACATCAACACACTCCGCAAGATGGTCGAGAAGGTATCAGGACACACTCACATCAGCCCCATAGTAGACTCACAAATGCAAGGTTTAATGTCCATGACCGCTGTGAAACTTGGGACTTACTCCATCATCTGCTGCACGCACAGTGTCAATTCATGTATTTTGTTGATCAACTGACAGGATCTGAAATTTAGCAATAAGCCACGGGCCAGTATAACAACAAAGTCGAAATATAAACACAGTTGAACACAGAGCCTCCTACAAATTTGTGTATACTCACTGTGGCGTTGTGATGTTTGTTTATTCACACTCTATACCAATGGGGACGCAAGAAGATTAAATTAGGTATCCATAACCTAGGGAAATTGGAAATAGCTGTGACAAAACTCTGAACAACAACAACAAGCTGTGGTGAGAAAGTGACAAAGGTGGCTGAGGGAACAGCGAAGTGTTGTCAGGCAAGATGCGAAACAGAGTGAATAATAATAATAATAAATGTTATTCTTCCATCAAGCAATGTAGGTCTTTTCTAAGACAGTAGCTAAACGACATGGTTGCTAAGCAACACATTAGAACTGCTATGAGTGATGATTTATAGTTACAGCTTTGATTTTTAAGTGAAGTCTTACGTATTCACAGTTGTTCATTTATCAGGTATTTTACAACGACTTTGAAACATGACTCCAGCTAATCAGAACTGAAAACTGGAACTATCCGTTTTTTAACAAATAACGTTTTTTTCTAATATTTGTGTGTGATCAGATAGGTAAAGCTGCGTTCCAGAGACACAATGACCCATTAGATGCTGCTCTGTTCTACTTGGCCATGAAGAAGAAGGCTGTCCTGTGGGGCCTCTTCAGGTGGGAGACTTTCTATATGCAGCAGAATCCATTTGTATTTAGTTATCATTTAATTTCATCAAAGTTCCTGTCACAACCTGACACTGAGTTGTGTGTTTTTTTTCTCAGGTCTCAGCATGATGAGAAAATGACTACGTTTTTCAAGAATAATTTCAGCGAAGACCGTTGGCGAAAGGCAGCTCTGAAAAATGCCTTCTCTCTGCTGGGCAAGCAGCGCTTTGAACAGTCCGCTGCCTTCTTCCTCCTGGCTGGATCACTCAAAGATGCCATAGAGGTGTGAATACATACACACACACATTTACACTAAACCACACATATATGCCCTTATAACTGTTAGGTCTATTCCAGATTTTTATTGCCCTTGATGTGGAAACTTGGCATAGCCTTGTTTTATGGAACTACAACAGAAGGTGTGAAGGTGTGTCTGTGTGAGAGAGAAAGAAACATTGCGTCACTAACAATGCGGTACTGTGTTGCTGAGAGAGCTGGATATTCTCCAGCTCAGAACCACAAGTCTAAACCCCATTGATAAGATACGTAAACAACCTGCATAGTTTGCCTTGGTCTGGGTTTGCCATACCAAACAGTCAAAACACACAGATAAGCAAAAACTGGGTATAGAGAAGACTGACTTTTGTATGCTGCAGCTCCATGTGGCAATTGCAGTGGGAATCGCTACCTCAAAATAGCTTTAATTTCTGTGAAACCTTTTGAGGCAGAATTCAATCTCTGCTAGCTCAGTTTCTTTACTGCAACACCATTTCTTCCACTTTTGAAATGAGAATTTTAACTCAGTCCCTCCTCCGCTGTTCCATGGTGTGATGTGTAGGTGTTGATGGAGAAGATGGAGGATCTCCAGTTAGCCATGATAGTGGCCAGGCTGTACGAGGCTGACTTTGAGAGCTCATCCACCTGCCAGGGCCTCCTCTATGAGAAGGTTCTGGGCTGTAACAGGGATGGCAGCGGTTACCATTGCTCCAAACTCCACCCTGACCCCTTCCTCCGCAGCATTGCCTTCTGGATCATGAAGGATTATACCCGAGCCCTGGACACGTTGCTGGAGTGCATCCCCAAAGAGGATGACGAGAACCCTGGTCAGTTTTTATATGAGACGTTTCAATCAGTGTTGCAGGATAGGTCCCACTGAAACCTATTTGCTTGTCATTATGCACTTCACTTGCAGTGGGTGCTGTCTTAAAAGGTCCAATGGGTAGAAGTCCTAGTGACCTCTCTTTTTCCTCACCCTCTTCTCTTCATCATTCTTCTGTCTTAGATGTGATGGTGAAGTCATGCAACCCTGTGGTCTTCAGTTTCTACAACTACCTGAGGACACACCCCCTGATCATTCGTCGCCACTTTGCATCCCCAGATGGCACAGCAGCCACAGTGGGCCTCACTGCTGAGAAGAGCAGTGCAGATGAGATCAACCTCATAGAACGCAAGCTCTTCTTCACCACCGCCAACGCACACTTCAAGGTGGGCTAGATTTAGTGTGATGGGGGGCTTCAGCGAAGCGGGCACTAACACAATCCAGTTCACTTCCTTTAATATACGTATTCTATACTTGTTATTTAGCCTGATAAAATGTTAATTAAAAAATGACGGGGAATGTCTGAATAGCAAGTGTTGCTCAAGATTTAGACAGCCCTGCTGTTGGTTTTAACTATCCCAATCTTTTGTAGGTGGGCTGCCCAGTCCTAGCCCTGGAGGTGCTCTCCAAGATACCCAAGGTCACCAAGAAATCTGGCTCCTCTCCCATCAGTAAAGGTTCATCCGTGGCCAATGTGAACTCCAGCCAGCCCCTGGAGAATGGTACCCAAGGAGGCATGGACTGGTGTGCTCCAGCAGCTCCTACACAGGCCTGGGAAGCCAATGATAGCACAGCTGGGCTGGACTGGGGCCAGCCTATGGTCAAGGTGGAGGATGAGGGGCTGCAGCTGGACTGGGGAGATGATAAGGAGGATGATGAAGAAGATGAGGACGATGATGTAGGTCTGACCATGAAGAAACCAGAGACTGAGTCCAAAGCAGAGAGAGGCTCAGGGAGCGTTGGGCTGCAGAGAGATGACTCTCAGGTAGGATTAACATAGTATAGCTAGAAACCATTAGAACACTTACAAATACTTGAAACTAGATATAAGGTTACCACACATACCTCAGAGATTTAAAAAAAAGAAAAACTCACCCATTCATTTCTCATCTTATGTTTTCAGGGTGAGTCAGAGGTGGATGTGATAGCAGAGCAGCTGAAGTTCCGTGCCTGTCTGAAAATCCTGATGACAGAGCTGCGTACACTGGCCACAGGCTATGAGGTGGACGGAGGGAAACTCCGCTTCCAGCTCTATAACTGGCTGGAGAAGGAGATAGGAGCCATGCACAAGATCTGCAACTACAAGGTGCATACTGACAATATTTGATGTAGCCCACCATTTGTTTGTTCTCTTATCCATTACCAAAGATTAGCAAATGCATTTCTGCTTGACCATGGTTATTCACAAAAGATATTATTAACACACAGGTGGAGGGAAAGGAGGAGGGCTCAGAGATGGAGCGCTGGAGGGAGCGTGCAGGATCGGTGGATGTACCGGACGAGGCCCTGGAGCGTATGGAGGCTGGGGCCTACGAGCGTCACCAGATGGAGCGGCGGCGTCTGCAGGCTAAGCAGCAGCACTCTGAGAGACGTAAGGCATGGCTGAGAAAGAACCAGGCGCTGCTGAGGGTCTTCCTCTCCTACTGCAGCTTGCATGGAGCCAAGGGAGGAGGAGTCACCTCCGTACGCATGGAGCTCATCT
>OOFE01028252.1:0-12838 GCA_900323365.1 Monocentris japonica
CAAGAACAATACTCAAATAAATCAATAAATCACATTTGTATACTGAGTATTATTTGGATTAAGAGGAGGGTCAATTATTGCCTCAACTCACAGAGATTGCTGAGGCTCGACTCCATTTCAGAAAACCTTCTAATCATTCGAGGTGCATCCATCTCTTTCTGTGACGTCGCTACTTGGTCATATCCCATCTTTAGAAACACAGTCATGTACACGAGGAGCAGGACCCCCCCTAGTATGAGGACTGGACACCTTACAGCTACGGCTCTCATATCGGTTTGCAGCAAATGACTAAAGATCCTGCCACAAGTAGAGACCAAGGTGAGATCATTTCACATGACTGGTTTATCCAGTCCAGCTGAAATATTTTCAGCTGCGTGATTCACGGTTGTGATGAAAGCTGTGATAAAGTGCTGGATTGTTTCTTATTTTTGTTAAACTTTTTTTGATTGTTTTTTGTAATTATTCTTACAGCAGACATAGTTCAGCTGATGCACTTTAGGTAGTGGAGGGATGCTACTCGGAACACTTGAAATCAATGGGAGAGAAATAAGCATTCATACACATACATCAAATGTCTGCATGTTATGAGGATTTACTTTTAAATTATTTCACTCGTTTAAATGAGACTGAAACAAGTGGCTGTTTAAATATTAAATATAATATGGAGCATGAAACATTTTCCTTCTTCATGAAGGTTACCATCTAGACACCAGCTTATTTTTACTACCTTCATAAATTTGCTCATACTGGGCCTATTTCTGGATGTGTGTATGAAGTGTTACATGTCTCTGGATTCAGCAGAGCCTCTACTTTTAGTAGATACCACACATATGAAGTCTCCATGAACACAGATAATGGAATAAATGATGAATTTTTAAGTTTATTGCAAAGCACAGAAAACAAGTTGAGTATCAAACTGATTGAGTTTATATTTTATGTGCACAGGTCAGCAGATACAGAGACAGAAGTCAAGCTGTATGGACTGCACACCCACATGAGCACATGCAAGCTACTTTATACCAAGGAGGAAGCAAGGTATACTTTCACACGTTAGGGCATAAACACAGAGAAATAGGATAACTAACAGGGCAGCTAGAGCAACATGTACTTTCATAAGAGTTCATGTAAGACATAACAGAGTTCAGAAGCTAATAGATTAGTTTTGCTTCTATATGTGGACTATAGTATAAACATTCACAAACATTCTTGTGCTCATCATAGCACAAGAATGGCAACTAAGATAGCAACTAAGTGTAACAGGGATGCCTTTAAAACCCTGGGGAGCAATGGGAATTGGAAATTGGTTGCAGCCTCAGCTGGTGTGCTTCCACTATGCTTTGCTGTTTTGGGGTAGTGAAGTGCAGGGCCTGTCAAAAAGCTGAAGCGGTCTAGGGAGCGCAAGCAGGTGTCGTATAGGCACTGTATTCAAATGTCTCCAGTCATCTGCAACAGTCACCTGTAACGGCAAAGTGATACCTTTTGATAAGTTCACCTTGTTTGATGCAATACCAAGGTTGTGTCTTCATGTGCAGCATAAGACTGTCACTGTTTTTCCCACATTAGAATTTTACGATGTTTGGTCAGGATAACAGGCTTTTTCTTAATAGTTTAATTGTTTTCTTTTCTTTGTTTTACCCTGGGCAACGTGCAATAACGGATTACTACAGGCTGTGTGCAATCTTCGGTTAGTAACCGGACTACTAGGGCACTTTAGGGCTCAGTGAAGACACTCAGACCTATTTGTTTGATTGTTTGCATTGTGATTATAACGATCACTATTTGTCTGTAGTGTTTGTAGTGATACTCTGTCATATTAGGCCTTTGGGCCCTTCCCCACCAGCGTGGTTGGTTGCTGTGCTCTACACCTTGTAGTCATTAAAGGCCCTCTGAATATTGTGGTTGCTTACGCCAGTTAGTAGTGCATCATTGGCCATGTGCCATCAATTCATCATTGTCACTGTATTGCCCAGTCAAATATTTTTATCCAGCCAGTTAAACTGTCCTGTTTGTATGCATTGTTTTAGAACTTTTATAAACTTGTGAATAAACTATGGTCCTTATATAGGTTTTAATGCTATCGGTTAGCATCAACATACCCACCCCTTTTTGACACCCACCCCTTTCGATCGATGTTCTCTCTTGCGCCGAATGCATCTCAGAAATTGAGATGCATCGATGATCGTTTTGTAATCGAATCGTAGCCCTCTCAATCGAAATCGAATTGAATCGTGAGGTGATTTAAGATTCCCACCCCTAAGTGACACTGGCTCCATATCAGATCAGATGTTATCCTGTAGATCAGCCTGCATGTTCCATGGTCTCGTAGGGAGTGTTGGCCTTTATGGTTAAGGAGTGGCCCTGCTGCAGAAATAAATTCCCACAGTGGAAAGAATAACTGTTAGTGACAATGCAAGTGTATGATCCAAACTTTGTTGACATAGATCAATTCTTGAAAGCTGTAACCCCACTAGGTCTATTGACTCGTGTAAATGGCCCAAGGAAACTAAATTTGAAGGGTCGTTAGAGGACTTGGTAACACTGTTTTTAATCAAACTACAAGAGATGATTCCAATGAAAACAAACTGGACTGCAATTTATCAAGTCAGGCACAAGAAAACAGAATATGCCCACAGACTACGCCAAAGGGCCATCGGGGCATAGACACAGATATCAGTTGTAAACCAAGCACCCTTGCTGAAAATTGCTGATGCTGAATCAGAATCAAAACTAACAATAGATGCAAACTGTCTCACTCACACCCTCTAACAAAATAAATGATTGTATGGGTGTGCCAGATATTACCCTCCCAACTCCTGGTTCTAAACCTGCTGTACTGACTCACAAAATGTTGTGACAGTCAAGCTTTTCTGATGTCGCCAAGCACCCCTGTTGATCTGTTAGGCTGAGATATAATGTGCAAGATAAATTATACTATCCATTGTACTCCAGATGGCATTTACCTCAATGTGCTTGACAGAGCCTCAGAGGCTGTGACCTTGCTGTACTAAGCACAATCAGAAACAACAGATACTGGCCCCACACCACCCCACTGCAGAGGAAACTGCTCTGGCAGCTGTTCCCTCTTCCTTGTGGGCAGCCCATTCTAATGAAGTATCCGTTCAATCCTGAAGCAGAGGGAATAAGAGCCGTCGTCCCATCACTGTTAGAACAAGGCGTGATAGTTGTTGTAAAAAAGAATATTGCTTTGTGCAGGATCTCATAGAAGATCTAGGAAGTTATTAGTCGCAGTCCCCAATTTGATCCTCTTGTGATTACCATGTTACTGACATGCTTCTCTTTAGAATATATGCTTCCTTTGTATTGTATCTTTAGGTTCCATTCGTTTGATAACCACAAGACCACTATCGTTGTCCTATTTTATGCTATGTCTTGGTTACGACCAGGTCAGGCTGGTCTCTAGGTAGAACACTGATAAAACCCCATTCTCAGACTATGCAGATAAAGTCTTATTCGTGTCCGGGCCTTAAACGTGATAACACGCACGACAAACTAGGCGTTTTGGACCAAATGGCTTTCCATACAAACGAGCTAACGTCAGTCAGCCAGTCAGGACCGAGAACAGTCGAAATCCTCCGACGGCTCACGAAACTCTGGTTTCTTAGCAACCAATGTGTTTGAAATGTAAGTTTCTCCATTCTTCTCTCTGAAGTGGGGAACTCGTTTGGCCTTCAACGCAACCTAGGTATATTGTGGAAGGCGACATGTTTAACGTTGAATTACTGTCAGACCGCGTTGCTGCGACAAGTCTGGAGAAGCGTCGCAACAGGGAGATGCTACGGCAAGAGAGGATTTTTAATGCCAAAGTCAGAACTATTGGGGTGAGTTGCAACAGCTGTCGGTGGCAGGCTGTACATGGTTCCAAAACGTGTGTAAAGACTGGACAGGCACTGGCATTGCGCTGCCATGACCGTACGTTGTGTTACAGGTAGACAAGGAGGCCCTGGACGTCCAAGTGAAAGAAAAGAAGAAACAGGCAGAGGCAGAGGAAGAGTCACTAAACGCATATGGTAACTTACTGTGGATAAGTCGTGAAGGTGTTTCTTACCTGGCCGCAGGTGGCAGTAGGCCTGTGTAATCTACGAGATTTCAACGAGCTTCAAGAATAAATTGTACACTGCTCCTGAGGATAGCTAGTGAGGAAAGGGTTTGAGGTAGCTTGCAATTTCTCACAACGTACTTCTGAGGACAGCTGTTGTATTTCAATACCCAGATATTTAATATTTGCTAGCAATAAGAAAGATAAGAAAAAATAAATTAGAAAACAAAAGCCGCGTTAGAACCACTTGAACAGCATGATACTGTGATAATTGCCTGATGAGACTATTCATTGATGAACAACAGGTAGCTGATCACACCAGCATTAATCATATGGCCTCTTTTAATTAAACACATCCATTAATGTCGGTATTTTGTAGTTTATTCTGATGCGTTTGGATTTTGATGTCTGTTTGTGTGTGTGTGTATGTGTGTATTCATCTAGCTGCAGATATGCTGCGTAATGACAAAGCAGCTTGCCTCCTCAACAGCCTACAAGTGAAGGAGGAGCGTAAGATGGAGAAGGCCATTGCCCACTACCGACAGCACTTCCAACAGCCCTGGTGCCAGCGGGAGTACGACCTGAACGACCCCAACCGCTGCAAAAAAGAAGACCGAGATGGTGCACAAATGATGCTCCCAGGCCTGGTGGGTGAGGACCCAGGCAGTGAGGCCAGACTGAAAAGACAGAAGGAGCAGCTCAGAGAGTGGTTGATCCAACAGCAGTGTGAACGAGCAGCAGCAAGCCACCAGCAGAGGCTAGAAGGTAGGCTTGCCCAATCAGTCAGGACAACACCACACTGGCTGTCCAGCGTTGGAGACTAGGGTTTGCCACAGCCATATTTGTATCGCCGCTGCTGTCTGTCATACGCACATGCACAACCATCCACAAGCCCCCCCATTCACAAAAACATACTCATTTCACCTTCTCTACGTGTGCCTACCATTCTTCAGAGCACCAGTATGACCACAGCAGAGTAAGCATGGACAACAAAGCTCTTCAGCTTGAGAAAATCGAACAGGAGAGGAAAAAAGCAGTAGCTCTCGCTACTAAAGACTACAATCTGGCCAAGGTGAGCCATTCTACTGCCTGGTAATCTTTTGTTTTCATGTTGACATGCTAACAGTCTCTGTCAGTAGACAGTGGTTATACTTTTTTTGAGATAATGGAATAACAACATCAAAGGAGTAAAGTTGAAAGGAACAAAAGAGGCGTTAAGGGTGAAACCTTCGATATACACCCATAGGAGAAGATATTTTGACTTTGTGTACCCGAAGCCACAAAGGCTGGGTAAATAAAGGTATTTTGTCTGAGGTTAAGATCAACTGTTTGGTTGCTTTAAACATACTAACCAGAATTACATTTCTGTCTACACTCATCCATTGTCAAATTACTGTTAAAGTCTCACATTCCAGTCGTAATCACCCGGCATTCATGTTCCATCTTGTACAGATGGATCCAATATAATGCACTTGAAATGAAGCTGTAATACACTTCAGTGAAAATGTGTGACACATTATTGCCCAACTACACCTTTGATGACCGTCGTCTTTTTCTTGGATGCGGGTGGGATGTGGTCCCAGTGGGCAGAGACTGAGGGGCGGCGTCGTCGGCAGCGGGAACTTAATGAGGAGGACAACCAAGCAGACATCCTGAACCACCTGCAGGGAGAAGTGGTTGGTGAAGACGCCACCCTGGGTGTGCTGGGAGTACCCAGTCTTTGGCCCAGCAGCGATAAGAGGGCCCCCCCCCAGAACCTGCAGCAGATCATCCAGTTCCAGAAGTATCAAACAGAGGAGAAGACGGTATAACAGGAACAAATCACACTTGCACAACACTGAAACATACAGTACATGCATTCTTCTTCCTCACTAAAAAGGAGGTCTGTGTCAAGTCGTCAGCTGCAGGTGTGTGTCTGTGTCATCTGTAGAGGATGGAGTTGGACAAGAAGCAGGAAGACGAGCGGCAGGACCGTTTCCGTTTGGACTCGGCTCGTACAGCTCTGCTACTCGAGAGGCAGCAGGCAAGACTCAACAAGCAACTGAGACGAGACTTGGACAGCACCAACGTCAAACTGGCAGAAGTGCAGAAGCAACAGTAACTCAGTATACTTGATATAGAACACACACAAACATATTCACCATACCTCATTCAAATTGTTCTCATGCACGCTTCATGAACGGGTGTTATTTTTTCGTTCAAGGAAACAGGCCCGTGAAAAGGAGTCCATCCACAGCCTTGACAGCAGCTTCCTCTCCAAATTCAATACCAGCAGCCGATGATGGATGACACACTGTGCACTGATGACGGGATCATTATGATGGATAAATAAACATGGGAAAAACGCAAAATAATGAATTTCTTTATTTTCTGTTGTTTTTACATGATCTCAAACTTCAGTTCTCAAAATGTTCTCTGTGAATCATGTCGACATTGGTGCTTATCAAATTTTTCTTGAAGAAAAAACATCAGCCTGATGAGAGATGCCTTATATTTTTATAGTGTGATCACAGGAGTACCATGAATTCTGCTGTTTCACGTTGTGTTAACCACTGAAAAAAAAGTTTGTTTCAAAGAGTTTATAAAATGTGCCTACATGATCAATGGTCATGGACATTTTTTAAACCGTACCCTTATCTATCCATGAAAGCTGGAATGTAGTAACAAATGAAAGATACGGTCTACATCTATGTATGAATTAAAGTCTAGACTTGATTTAAAAAAACCCTAATCTACTGTCTGTCCCTCCTCAACACACGTTTTGTTTTCAAAGCTCAGAGGTTTCCATGCTCAATCAACAGCTAACTATTATAATTACACATCACACAAGAAAATCACAAACATGCTACACACGTTGTCGTTGTCCGCAATAATACCTTAATTCTCTGATTAAAGTGCAAATACAAGCCATTAAAAAACTATACATAATAAAATCCTTTTGCTTGAAACTTTAACAAGGACTCATGAAAGTAAAGTAATGGCCCTTTGTTCTGTGGGTTAGGGTTAGCTAGCTCAGGCACAGGAGCAAACATCTCCCAACTGATTGCACCAATGGCTGTAAGCAACAATTCCACTGGAGGGCGATCTCATCTAAAACTGGCTTTGTTGTGCGCTACATGTGTGTTTACCATAGGCTTGCTTGCTTATGAAGCAGCTTTTACATTTCCCATTTCCATTCATAATTTCCATGGCACCATGAAGGCACAATAATGTCTATAAAGTCTCTCTAAAAGGAGTTTTCAGAGACAAACTTATCCCATCTTCTCTGCCACAGAGCTACGGCTTTCTCTTGTTGCTTTGGGGATAAAGAGCTGTACCTGCAAAATAGAAGGGGGAGTGTCAGAGAGAAGCCATTTCAGACATACACACACACACACACACACACACACAGCCAAATGTCTCAGCTGAGCCTCACCTAATGGAGTTTATGGCCAGCTCTTTGAGAGAGCCTATATTGGAGCTCATCCCCCCAAAGCCCACAAACGCCTCGTAGAAGTCAAAGGAGAGGGCGGAGGCACCAAACATGGCAGGGTCGTCAGAACTGATCACCATTGGGTGGTCCTCTGACATCAGCACAGCTGCAGGATGGTTTCGCATATCTGTGACCAGCTTCAGAACCTGAATGATGATAAAGATTTTACTTGTTTACAAGCTGTTACTTCAATTACAGCTTCCCCGTTTCATATAATACATTGATACTCATCTATATATTACTCATAAGCCTCACGGTTTACGCACTTTCACTGTAGGTGATGTGATATTCTAATATGAAACCAGTTCACAATGTGATTTGACATGACCAGTGCACACGGTAATAATCAAAGTAAACCAATACACTGATTTCATCTGAATTGAACATTTAAAGTACTTTGTACACTGTATGGTTCAAAAGATAACGGTGTACCTGGTTGGAGATGGGGCACACCTCCACAGCCACCCCTCTCTTCCTGGATAGATTCTTAGCCACTGGGTGGCGAAGTAGAGCAAATCCGTGACCAATGCGCGAAGTGTTGAACAACAGCGCATCCAGCAGGTTCTGGTCCACCTCTGTGCCCTCAAGATCTGCGTGTGGTAGAGAAACAGTACATTAATGTTATTCTAACAAATAGACCCATGGTTCTCAAATGATTGTAGCTCGGGACCCTGGATATTTCAATATCATCTCATAACTGCCTTACATAAAAGTTATTCAACCCAGAGATATTAAAATTGCACTTATAGTCAATGCAGTTATAGTGAACTGCATTTGGGGCAATACTTTGTTCTACCTGGGCATAGTTCATCATCACTACCACCTGATATATTTTACTGCATGGGTGTGTGAACTATAGAGCCATCTAAATGACTCTATACGACATGAAATCAATATAAAAACTGAATACAACAGCATTATACATCAGGGGTTGAGCTCACCAGTCTCTCCCGCGTGGAAGAAGAAGGGGAGGGTGACCCCTCTCTCTGCTGGCAACGACAAGGCCTCTCTGAAGTACCACAAGGGTCTGCCACTGTCCTCACGGCCCACCTACACATACAAAGACATACCCAACACTCACACAACAACTAATAGAGAAATCACACCACTGCCACAGATGTTGTAATCAAATTCTGTTCATTTTGTTTTCTGTTCATTCCCATGCAGTTGTGACGATAATAAATAAAGTTTATTTATTTGATTGATTAATTTTTGGTTCGTTCATTGATTTTTCTCTCTGTCAGTATGAATCACCTCTACTGTTGCTGCTGTTAGTGCTATTACTACCATAACTGATGCTGCCTCTCACCAGGTCAAAACCAGCCATGATCTCTGGGAAGTCTCTTTGTAGCTTCATAGCCTCCTCCACAGCCCCGGTCATCATGGAGGCATTTATTCCCCTGAAGCACACACACCAAATATATGGCTGTCAGCTTGGTGTAAACTCTTTGAGTAGATATTGTCGTCAGCGCTGATTATCTAGACATCCTCTCATGTCTGCTATTGAGTCAACAAGCAGTTTGAGCATTGTTTCAGAAGGTCGTTCACTGCAGTCACCTGTGGATTGTGAAGATGACCCGCGCTCCAAAGAAGTCTGGGTGCTCTGCTACAAACTGTCTGGTGATCTCCTGGTAGGTCTTCAGAGTCCAGGCTCTGTCGTGCGTGCTGCCATCCAGCTCATAGGTCTGCGTAGCAAAAAACATGACGCAGTACTGATCAAAACTAACTAAATGAAGAAGTGGTAAGATTGACACACTGAACACATCAAACACGAGAGGACACCACACGTGTGAACGCATACAAGTACTGCATGTACGCAAGTTTACCTCTGGGAGTAAAGCCCGCAGTTCCAGATACATGACGTTGTCCATGTAGAATTGCGCGAGGCCTTGGTAGTAATAGTCTCTGAACACAGGAGCATGTGTGACCAGACCCCAGACTGCGAGGAAGGCTTGCTCAAACCTCTGCCATACCACATCCTGGCTGGGGTAGGCTGCCTCTGGCTCCGCAGTGAAGAGTGTCAGGTTGCCCAAGATGCTGGGCGCATAGATGGAAAGAGATGTTTGTTTGTGACTGTGAATATTAGATTAAGATGTATACAGCAATACAATAGCCTGCGCTGGTTGTGTCTTTTTGTTCCTTGAACATGGACACACACAGGTGAACATACGCAGACAAAAGGGAGAATGCAGAGTTTCCAAAGTTTCCTGATTCTATTCTATTATATCTATTCTACTCTTTTCTTTGAATGAACCAAACTACAGCTAAGAAAAGCTTACCTGTTGTCTAGCTCTGTGGTATTGACCATCTTGGCCCTGAGGTTTTCCAGCAGGGTCCAAGGAGAGCAGTGTGGCAGAGGTTTGGGCCATCTAGAGGAGAAGAGGAATCTGATGGACTGGTTATCAGTGAAGCACATGTAGCAGTGGGGTCGGTAGGTCACGTTCCTCACTAGCCACTCCGCATCTACCATGGACAAGTCGTGGACATGGAGGACTCCTCCTGAAGCAAAATTGAAAAGGCTTCCCATTACAATTATCCCTACTGACTTAGACAGACTTATAGCAGCCAGCCATGGTGTGGGATCTACTAGCTGACATGTCAAAGGTCTTTGTTTGCGTCAACCAGGTGATACTAAGCACCCTGGACCATTTCCTACAACTTCTCATCTGGCTGCACAGCTATAGAGCCGGGAGAAGACAGAGAGCTGTAGCAAACGGCACATTTGACACATGGAAGGATGTTCCCCCAGGGCGATGTTGTATCATCCTATCAGTTCCTCCTGCATATGTCCGCTTGGGCAGTTCTCTTTTCCACGACAGACTAAGCTATGATAATGACACTGGACTATCCATAGCCATAAAGCTGTCTGAAATTGAAAATGCCATCTCCTTGAAAAGGGAAGCCGTAGAACTACAGGTACAAATCTGACTCTGTGACACTAGAAAAACCTTCACAACCACTCCCTGCGTGGGAAAGTCCAAATGTGTGGGATTCCACTTGGACTGCCAGCTCAGTGGTAGCCTACATTGAAGAGCTTCTGAGAAGAGCCTCTAAGACCCTGCACTTCTTTACTGCCATGGCAAGGATTGGACTCCCTACTGAAGACCATGTTAACATATATAACACTGATTCAATGCCATGCCAATTTTGTGTAATGTCAAATAAGCTAATCTAAAAGATTTATTATCTACAATGTACGCTAGGCTTAACAACATAATGTGCCGTTTGATGTAAAGGGTCAAATGATGACTCTGATTTCACTTTACCACACACAATGTCTGAAACACACACACACTGGGTAGCCCTGCATGAAAACTGAAGAATTTAGGCTATTTCATTCATTTAACAATGAGTAATATAAATTGTTTGAAATTGTATCTCAAGTGGATACACTTTGAGGCTATGACTGAGTTGAAAACAAGTCTGCTGTTTGTCAGCACCTGAGAAGAAACAGACAATCTTGATTCGATCAGTGCCTCTGTGCCGTAAATACCTTTGGGCATCTTCTGCAGAAAGCTGTATATGGGACTGTTCCTGATGAGGTGTCTGGCCTTGAAGAAGTGTAAGGCGGGAGGGAAGTCCACTCTCGCCATCTCTTCCTCCTTCAGTTTGCGTATATGAGCACCAAGTCGCCGCTCAGCATCTGACAACACCATCTGTCCCCCTGTCTGCATGGAGGCCTCCAGCTGCATTAGAGCCTCTCTGTGCCTGGGGTCAGGGATGGGCATGCTTGGGGTCACGCAGCACAGCAGCAAACATGCCGCGGCCACATAGTGGCGCTGTAACTGCACTGCCATGGTCCAGTCTTCCTCTGGATGTGGTCGACTAGTTCCTCTGATGAGAAAAACAACAGATGCGAAAGCTGGTTCAGAAGAGGAGTTTCGAGAGCTGCATTTGTGACTGACTCTTGTACAGAAAGCTTAGTTTATTCGTGCGAAATCACGTTGAAAAAGGCAACAAAGTGCTTTCAGTTCCTCAGCAGTTTGATTTCAGTCCCTCAGCATTTTATTTACACATTTACTTCAGTTGTTCTAAACGAACCACAGAGAAATGCGGTTAGAACATTTATTGTACGACCGATACTAATGTAGGAAATAGAGAAAAAACTAAAATAGCCTAAATAGTAGCCTGATTCTAGGTCAAGGAATTCTTATTGGAGTGCAGAACAGATTACGTACACAACGTAAACAATCTGACTAAGAGCCAAACTAACGGTTAAATACGACACAACTTCCCGTAACACGTGTTTGTTTTTGTCAAATAAATTAGTTGCTGACTGCAGTGTCACGAAACAAAAACACAGAATAGCGCTATATGTTACAGTGTATGGTCGTAAACCGGTTTGCGCTGTCGCTGCAGACTAACGTTTCCGGCTTTATATTAAATTGATTACTATTATTGTCCATGTTGAACTTTTACTGTGTGTGTCTAGAAGTCCGTCTTCACTCTATTGAACATACCTGTCCTGCGAAACTGGTGAATAAACTGCTGCCGTGCTGCCTTGGTTAAAAACAGCTCCCACCATAAAGGTTTGAGATTTTACACGCTGCCTTCATATGCTGTCGGAAATATTACGATTACGAGCCGAGCGCACACGAACGACCCAACAAAGTTGTAAACACTGCAAGTGTTTGAAAATGAATCATTTTACTCATTTGTGCAGTGGCAAAACAAAAACACACCGAGGACAAAACGAGGGGAAACGCATTTTTTAATTTTGACTTCATCTGTTGTACTACTCATTATTGGGGGGAAAGTAATATCACTGAAATGCATTACCGCCTCACATTAGTCGGTGCAACACAAAGTAGCTCTGTGCCGCTTGATTTCTAAAATCAAAACAGCAGCCACCAAAAAAAATAATGCGGGACATGTCGTGTTTACAATCTCCGAGACACATGGGAGATTACGAGTAGTCCATGAAGGCAGCATACGGATTAGAGGCGCTCTGCTGCTTCCTCAAACACTGGGCTTACGTCACAACTACGTCACTGACTCACAAACAAGAAGCACAAACTACAGCAGACAGTTTGAGGAGGGGTGTACGTCAAGAAGATAAAAACTAATTGAAGCCGACGCTGCGAGGCGCTACAATAGATTAATGCATTGTGCTGCAGCAGCCAACTTGTTTTGTCTGTTTGCATTTCATTAGATTCAGCCTTTCAGTTTCTTTAACGGATTATAGACACATGCCCCCATTATCAGGGAATAGTGCACCATTATGTCTCTTCTTTCACAACAGAGTTAATTAGAGAAGGGAATATAACTGTAACTGGCTACAAGCTCCTGGTCAAAACAAACGTGAAACA
>OOFE01028253.1:0-13131 GCA_900323365.1 Monocentris japonica
TGATATTGATACCTGCACAAAAATAGCTTTTGTGAACCTATAATAACTTTTAGAAGTATTCTATACAAACTCTGGACAAAACTGTAGTAATATCATGGGAGATAAAAACAAATCCATAAAGAACAATAAGTTCACTGTAAACACACTATCTAGTGCCATAGATACATGACAAGTCCCTGTAGGGATATTATAATGATGCTTTGGGAGGCTAACAATTCCAAAATTGAGAGCATATGGTTATGCAAAACATTCAAAAGCCAGTTAGGGCCATGCTGCTCACAAAACATACTAAATGCTTTAATGGCTTTTGGCCTGGGGTTATGTTTGAAATTCTCTCTCTCTCTCATGAGGCTACCATGGAAAACAGAGGGAGGGGCAGAGAGAGGGGAGAACATTAAAGAAGTTTTGTGTGTTGGGTGGAGAAAGAAAAAGAGGACAGGGGGCAGAGAAAGGGAGAGAGAGCGAGCAGATGGCAGAACTTCTCTGCTGTGCCATTCGTCTTTATGAGATTCATGGGTCGGAATAGGACATGCATAAACTCAATAACAGAGCCTGGGTGTAGTCACATTACTCACTCCTGCTCACTATGGCCTGATAATGCCAGCGAGAGAGAGAGAATTCAGTTAAACATATTAGTCCGCTTGTCATTAAATAGATGTCTAACACCTGCATTTGGATTGTGTGTGTGCACTCCCATTCTTGATTACAAAGAGGCAGAGAAGAGGGCATAAAGGACCTTTTAAAGCCACCCTCTTATTTGTCACTCTCAACATCACAAACACACGTGCACACGTGCACACACACACCAGGTGGCGTTTCATTTGATGGACACACGGTTCTTGTCCGTAGCAACAGCACGTATTGCCCATAAAAACTGCAGCCAGATCCCCTTAGGGTTATTTCATGTAAGTGTGTGCGCGCGCACACACACACACACACACACACACACACACTAGACAGACATGCTTCTGCACTGGAACCTGTGATAACATTAATATCCTCCAATGATCAGCGTAATCAGGCATTCAACAGGTTGTGGTGTGGAATAACAAGGACCATAACATGTGATTAGTGAAGGCTGCTACTGTCTTGCTCATCTTACTCTACGTGAATATCAGCAATTATAGTTGTTTTGTCATTTGGAAGGGAATAGGCAGGTATAGTGTCATGTCACCCCCGCAACTGTTTATTTACCCAGGTAAGGTTTGTTGAACACAATTTCAGCTTTTTCAGCGCTGCTCTGCTATACACTCACACAGTCACACACATTGACTACAACCCCAAGTTGGTCACAGTTGGCCACTGAGCAGCTCCACTGGAGCCATCGGGTTTAAGTGCTTTGCTCAAAGGCACTTTGATGGTAGTTTGTGAGGGAGGGGAAAGCAATACTGGTTCACTTTCACCATCCAGATTTTTCCCAGGATTGTCCGAGGATTCAAAACAGTGAATTAACTCACATTTTAACCTTCAGGTACTGCTGCCTGAAGGTTCTCCATTGATCTGCTGAAAGAGAAATTCATATTCCCCTTCACAGGGAGGGCAGAGGTCAAGGTCTACAGAGCAGCACCACTGGAGGTGGTAGGGATTCAGTGTCTTGCTCAAGGACACTTCAGAATGGATGCTTGCCAACTTGGCTTGAACCTGGCGTCTCTGACTGAAGGGTGGTCTCGCTAAACACTACACCACCCTGCTGCAATATTTCATATATTGTAGATTGTGCTTTGTGTTTTCTAAAACAAAATAATCTTAACTAAAGACATTTCCTGAGAGAAAATCAAAACAAGCTCTCGAGGGGTCTGTGAGAAGATGCTGTACTAAATCAGGAATTTTCCTGATGAGGCTGATGAAGCGCCTGATCTAAGAGTGGTCTCCTGGTGGCGATGTTGGCGAGGTGGGCCGGCAGATAAAAAGCGAACTCAACTGCTGTGCGCCTCCCTCTTTGTCTCCCTGAAAGTAGATGCCACTGTTGAGAAAATATTTGACTTTTATATGTGCATTTCATTTTTGGTATTTAGCTTACACTCTTATCCAGAGTGACTTACAATGAGTGCAACAGTAGAACAAGCTCAATTAGTAGAAGGCCAACATTACAAGCAGCCAATGGTAAGGAGTGCATGGGTCAAAACAGAAGCATCCAGACAATAGAAGTAGAAAATATTTGTTGTTGTTGTTATTCCACACTCCCCAGATGAATATCCATGAATAAAAAGGAGTGCTAGGAAAGACAAAAGTGCCAGACAGAGAACATGTGAACCTCACAAAAAAAACTCTCTACTCTCTAACAAATCTCTAAACATATTCTCAAGTATACATGAAATATAATTTGTGTTGAAGGCATTAAGTGATAATCAAAGACAACTTGGCAGGCAAGCAGGCTCCAGACAGCAATCCAAGGCAGCCTGGGTGAAAAATCACATGGCTGTGATTGTAAACAAAACAGTTATGCAACAATTGGGGATTTAGGCACACAGTGTGCATTTGATATGTCTCTGTGTCATCTGTGTCCTGCAGGAGTCTTGCATGCACAATTCTGTCCATTTTATTTACAATAATTGACAACTCGCATTGTCTCCCACATGATAAAAATGTTTCTTGACCCTGGTACTTAGCCAAACCATTGAAAATACTTTGAAAATGCATTTAGGAAGTAACGACTTTTCTGCAGGATACTGATGCTATATTTTGCTGTGTATTTTCATAGCAACACATTTCAGTTTTGAGTCCAGCAACAACCTCGTTTTACCCTCTGGCTGCTGACCTGTATGATGCAGTAGGACACTTTTCAGGACTTCTCTCACAATAAATGTGTTCAGATTTAACTTCACTAAAACCCATAACGTGATGTGTTTACAAAACTGAGCTAATAAGAGTGAAACCATCTGCTACTATCCCCCTTCAATCACCCCAAGTAACTCACAACGGTTTATGAATGGACAAATATACATTTACAACTCTATTTATAAATCTCTCAAACCCAATAGAGCGCACTGAGAAACCCTGCAGCCTCTCCTCTCCTCTCCTTCTTAGATCTGCTCTATTAGGCAATCCAAATTCTCTTCTGCAGACTCTTCCCCCCACCCCTTGGGAAAAACTCTATGGCTCTCTGTCATTATCCTCTTGTGGATGGCTTACATTTAGCCATGCTCAGACAATGGGGGTGGTCTGTGCAGTGTATTACAGTGTATTGCAGTGGTTTTCTTTTTTTTTTCTTCCTGTGGACCAAATTTTTCAAAATAAAATCAAAAGTCTCACCCCCTAAAACTGGTTTTGCAGGCATTCTCCCGGGTGAATGTAACCATGGAAACAGAGGCTGTCTGGCTCGATACCGGTAGAGCAGCCCTTTTAGACTGTCAAGGTAATCACAGGCTGTCACTCGTACCAGTCAAAACAGTCAATAGTAGTGACAGGCATTTCAATCTGTCCAATAACACAGATTGGAGGCTTCAGGAGGGTTTTGCCTGGGTTCAATTCATACCTTCCGCTTTTGTTTAGGTTGAAACCTCAGATTGAATCATTTGGCCTGTACAGAATTAAGCAATACAAGTCTGTTTTGTTCTTTGCTCCATCTCCAGGAGCTGCTGACTAACAGAGAGGCTGTATACCGCTATGGCCGCTCTATTTTTAATTCCCTTTGACCTTGCTTGCAGTGCTTTCACTCGGGAGGCCTTTCTCCTTTGGTCTCACAATCCTTCGCTCGCTATCTCTCTGACTCCCCATCTCTTGTTCTTCCCCCCTCTCTCTTTCTCTCTCTCTTCCCTGTCTCACTCGCTCCTCCATCTCCCTCTTATTCTCATTCTCTCTCCCAATCTTCTTCCTTTCCTCCCTCTCTCCATTTTCCCATGCCTTGCTTGCTTCTTTCCCTGTCTTTCTGCTCCCCACCCCACCCACCACCACCACCACTGAAGTAATGTAAAATGTATGAGAGGTGGAGTGCTATATTAGCAGGCAGAGACCATTACAGTCTATGACAACCTCACTTCTGAAGCAGAATCATCGTCCATCATATCCTCCTCCCTCTATCACACACTCACACACATGCATAAACCCACAGTGTACCCAAACCACACCCACACACACACACACACACACAGTGGTGAGAGAACCATGGGTTTTGCAGCAGTGTGTGTTTCAAAGCGGTCTGGTCTCTCCTTCCCTTTACCACAGGGGTAGATCCTCATCTTATCCACATCCATCTTTTCCTTCCTTTTTTTTTCACTTCTTCGCTTCTACCCTCCACAGCGGAGGCCTGGTGATGAATGTGTCCTGTCTGTGGTTGTGGTTCAGTTGTTCCTGCTCTCATCGGCTCCACCTGCAATGAGAACGAGTGTTCAGACAGCCAAGGACCCAGCGTTTGAATAACGACGTCCTGTTTATAGTTCATGAACACTCAACGCCAAAAGATATACCTATTAAAACCCCCTGAGAGAGAGAGAGAGAGAGAAAGGAGGGAGAGAGAGGGTAGCAATAGTGATAGAGAGAGAGTGAGAGAGTATTGATTGATGCAAGAGAGCAATCCATATCAGCGTTCAGAGTTTATTTATTACAGAGGTCGTCAAATTAACAAGTCCTCGAGACACAACCTCACCACTGCATTCTGATTATTCTCAGTTTCTTTCAAATTACTTTCATATTTGAGATATAAAGGTACCAATAAGAAAAAGTTTAGAATTTCTTTTTCAGATTTACCACATTTTATGAAGACATAGAAGACCTGCCACTATTTAAAAAGCCTTCTGAGTTTCTCATTTACACTTCCCAACTATATTCCCAGAAGTAATCCTCTAATTTTTCACGAGTATCCGTAAGGAGAATACATACATTTAGGTGTGTGTGTGAATGTGAGAGCCTAAGAGAGAGAAACAGATAAGACAGTGCAGATGAGGCTGCAGCAGGTAGTGAAAGGAATTCCAATAAAGCTTTCCCTTTTCAGGCAGAAAAAGACCTTGTGATTCTGACTCTCAGATGTGCTCGAACTCATCGAAAAACCTCTCTACCTCTCCCACACTCTCCATCTCTCTATCATCCCCCTCTTCTTTCCACTACACTGCTCTCATATTCCATCTCTGCTTGCCTGCCTCCTCCTCCTCCTCCCCCCTCAGCTCAGCTCTGCTTTCCTTAGCATATTCTTATCACAGCAAGTCACCAACTCCTCCCCAGAGTCTGGATATGAACGTATACCCAAAACCTGGCTGGCAAGTAGCTGATGGGATTAAACAGTGCCCTAAATAGCTTGGTCCGATGTATTCTTATTTGCTGTTACCATGGAAACACTGTGCATTCCTCCTCTTCCTCAGAAAAACAGCCTGAAGCACAGGCATGCATGAGAAAGAAAGAAAGAAAGAAAGAAAGAAAGAAAGGAAACTAATGAGTTGGAAATTTCATTGTATTAAACGTGTGAGAACTGTTATCAGTCTTCACCACCATGCATCTCTCTGAGGATTAACCTGGTCCCAGTGGTAACAGCCAAGGCACAGGCCCATTACAGACCAGTACATGAGGAAATTAACTTTTTCTATCAGTGGCTCCTTTTGTGGACAATGAACTCATTTTAGGCGGCGCTTTAGAGCATTTCTAGGGCAATTATATGAAAACATCATTCCACTGTGTATCAAAAAACAAACACTCATGAAAGAATTGTGACACTGTTGTTATAAATAAGCAGTACACGTTCAGAGACAGGCATCCCCGATTTAGAGTAGGGCTCCTGAGAATTAGCTCAACTTCTGTCTCCTGGATTAGCTAAGAAAGGTTTTCGAGTTATGCTGGGATTTGTGCTTGGAGTAAAAAAGACAAAGGTAACCTTTTCGAGTTGTGCGGCGGTTTATTCTCTGTGCTTAGAATTGCTCTTTACTCTCCTTAAGTGTTGTAGCCATCCAGTTCCAATTTATTTGTCTGCCAATAAGGCAGAAAGAATGGGTGTTGAGTGTAGATAGACTCTTAACATCTTGTGGTCATTCTCTCCAGGCTGTCTTTTGTTTAACCATCTGAAGCTCCCGTTACACACAGTCTGGTAAGCATAGGACCCTGGCCTCTTGTTATGGTCCCTCTAGGGCCACAGGACTCTTGGGTACTATGGCTATACCCTTCACAAATCCTCACTATTTCTTCACTATAATGTTGATATCATAGGAATTGGAGCTTATTCTTCTCCATTCTGCTCTGGATAAAAGCATCAGGTGCCTGAAATGTAAAATGTAATAAAAATGGGAATTTTTATGCCAGCCTGATCCCGATTTCAGGGCAACTTCATGGACCTTAAACCTTGAAAGTTGTTTTGGTCACTGTGTGTTGTGTGTAATCATATTTTGAGCTGAGATGTTTCTGTTGAGGTGAGGTATCTTTATAAACCCCTTCTCAGCTCATAGTAAAGGAAGGGACAAGGTTTTGTCCCTTCCTTTACTGTTCACGACTTAACATGAGCAAATAAATGAACTCTAAAATCTTTTGGCTTAAGGATGGGTGAAAATGAATATCCTTTTTCCACACTAGAAATACTTTTATGATGGCTTGACAACACATGCAATCATAATAACCCAGTGACAAGCTGAAGAAACATGTTTAATTTCATCGCTCTAGGAGAAAGAAGTGCTTCAAGTTGCATTAGTGTCCAGCCGGACACCAGATTTTGAAAGCACTGTAGCATGGCAAACCATTGCTCTGTGGGCTTTTCACTGTTTCTTCATTTAATTAACGTGACACATGAAATTAGGGTTTATGTATATTTCAATATTTTGAATAGCCTAGAAATACACACATTGTATAATAGTGATAAACTATGTTCTTTCAAGAGAGAGGTCCGAGCTTTAGAGGTCCAGTGCAGTAAGGATTGCATTTTATTGTTTAACAAAGGGCGTGTAAATGTAAATTTACCCCAAATATTATGACTTTCGGTTTTTGGGAAATTTTATTAACGCCCTTTGAGAAACTCTCCCTCTGGTAGTCAATAGAATCAAACCGTTTGATAAATCCAATCTACTTTCTGGTTTAAATGACATCACAGACAACCGGTTGTCTGTGATGGTTGTTCTTTGATGATGGGTTTTTCCCAGAGGAAATTCCTTTTGTTAACGTGAAATATCAAATCACATTCATGCATGTATATTTCAATTCTTAAAGTCTTGTAAACTGCAGCTGTTCTGAGGTCTGTTACTTCTGGCTGCTGTACATTTCCTACCCCACTGTCAACCACCGTGCATCTGATAACTATAAGATAAACCCTGTGGTAATGGGTTTGCTACAGGGGCAACCCATTACTGAACAGTACGGGACAGTGCAGAGTAGGAAATTAACTTCTATCAATTCTATCAACGGCTTTATTTACCTCCCATGAGTGAATTTTCTAGGGGTGACTATTCAGCATTTCCAGAATGATGTCATTGAAATCCTGAGTGTGTGAACAGTTTATATAGCATATCTGTTTATACAGAGACTGACAACTTTTGTTCCATAGTTTGTTCTTAATACCTCTGGGTTGTTTATTTGTTCCCATAAGCCAAATTTCTGTGGCATATCATAAGTTTTAAGGGCTGGCTTATGCTACTGTACATTTCCCATCCTGGTGTCGAGCACTGTGCATTTCCCTGTGGAGTCAGTTCCCTGCAGACAGAGGCTTAATACCGAACAATACAGGACAGTTCAGTCTAACAATTGCCTAGTTGCATTTGGCAAAGGTTAATACCGCTCTGAATAGAGCAGGCCACACAAACACAACCATATAGAACAATCAGTTATGTCAGCAAAATGTCAGAGCAATTACTGTCAAGATGAATGTGTGATATTTTGTGGTGTATGCTTGTGAGACAGAGGGTGGAAGATAGAGGGTGAGAAAGATTCAGAGTGAGACAGACATAGACAGAGAGAGAGAGAGAGAGAGAGAGAGAGATTAGGAAAGGGAGGGGCAGAGAGAGAGAGAAACTTAGTTCTATTCCTAGAATAGAAGCAATGGGAAAGTGATGAAATATACATGTGGGAGTGGGAAGACAAACATGCAACCACACACACACACACACACACACACACACACACACACACAGCAGAGGTGCTGTGTTGTTGCATTAGGACCTGTTTGCCACCAGATGTGATAAAATATACTATAATATAATACATAATACTGTATGTTATACTATATCTATGACAAACGTGCTACAGTCGGCCGTATTTCCTATGTGCTACGTGCACACACGCACGCACACACACACACTGGGTTGATAGATAACATCCAATGATCAGGCAGGGGTGCAGTGGTGGTGTTTGGTGGATGTCACGCATGCTCAGACATTATGATTAGTTCTTCTCCCCTCTCTCTCTCTTTCTCCCTCCCTGGTCGAGCCGAGAAGGAGCATCTGTATCAGTGCTGTGAGAGTGATGGGCGGGAGTCCGGTCGAGATAAAAAAACACATTTCCCACCTAGTAAGGTTAGTGTGTTAGATCTGGCCGGACTGAGGCGCATCGCGGTGTCCTTGAGGAGACTCCTGACTGCCGCAGGAGAAAGGAGAGAAGAAGAAAGAAGCAGAAGAAGAGGTGATGGAGCATTGGATCTTTCTGCACCTTGACAGACACAAGCTCGGTAAATGACTGAGGCTGACGGAGAGTGAAGTTCACCTCGGTGGGATCTGCTGATTTGCCAGAAAGCAGGTGAGTATTTTGGGGAGACGTTTCTGACCTGGTGCCTGGTGAATTATTGATCAGGTCACATAATATAGATCAGGTTACTGATTGGGAAATTGTCTGTATGCAAGGACTCAATCGGGATTCACTGATTTAGCTGCTTTGTGCCAATGCACGGGAGCAGCGTGTGAGCGAGTGCGCGCCTCGCTCCATTCATGAATCCGTCACGGCTCGGTCTATTGTTGCGTATCACACGTATTTGCCATTTGGTGGATGCTTTTACCCAAAGCACCTTACAGTGCCATGATTGTGTGCACTTTGAGCATGGGTGGCGCTCGTAGGACTCAAACCAACCACCCGTCAGTGTTAGTGCCATGCTCTACCCACTGAGCCCCACAAGTCAGGATAAAATAACTGTGTCCGGCGGATCGATGATAAATCACATTCTGTGTATTTAATCTCCACGTAACAACACAGCACAGCCCCTGATGTGTGTGTGTGCGTGCGTGCGTGTGTCTGTCTGTGTGTGAGTGTGTGTGTGTGTGTGTGTGTTCTCAACCCGCTGGCGTCACGGTTGCGCGTCTGCGAGAAACCGAGATAACCTTGACATGACACAGACAGAGACACACACACACACACACATATATATATAGATATATATACACAGGAACAATATAAGGATGACGCACACGCAACACGCACGTAACACAAACGTAATACACACGCACTAGCAGCATCCCGTGGTATCTGATATTTTTCATCTCTGAGAGACAAAATAGTATACTGTAGTCAGCTCTGATGATTCTCCTGATGCTGAATACTGCATAACCAGGACGCTGATCTACAAGGAGCACCGTTCAGAGAAGTGGCAGGCCTCTTCACTATATCACAGATATTCCCTAAAGATATTATAGCACTTAAAGACATATCGGCCTATGTAGAGCCTGCTTATCCAGCAGAATATGGGGCACTGATACATATAAATGACACACCTGTAAAAATAAACCAGGAGTACAATGTAGGGCAGATAAGGCGTCAAATTTCATCAGAATAACATTCTCTGCTCCACAGAGAGGCAAACCATCTCTTGTTTCGGTCTGGTCTGGGTTTGTGGCCGCTTACAGTGACTGTGGGGTTGTGTAAGGTGTGAAACAGACTTTTCAGAGCAGCAGCAGCAGCATTGCGGAGGCAGGCTGCATCATCTAGAACCAGTAAATTACAACCATTGACTGAGACACCAGACAGGGACGTGTATGGGGGGGCAAACTTCCCATTCATCCTATTCCTCCCTACCCTGATCGTCACAGCAGGAGAGCAGGTTTCATTTAACCTTCAATAAGAGAAAATTATTAGATCCTCTCAAATGCCATCAGTGCACATTCACACAGTCTGTGTGACTCATTATTCATATTTGAACCGTGAATGTTTGGATTCACAGTTAAATTCATAGTTTATCTTTTATCTAAATTCTGTTTCACACCATGTCCCTATTTCACTAAAGGGCAAAAAGCAGGGAGAGGGAAGAAGTTGTACACGAGGAGGTGGAGGAGTAGTGTAAATTAACCTTCACTTAAACCATTCAAACTCCATATTTTAACTCCATAACTTAGAATGAATGCTCTGTCAATTAACCAGTGAATAACACACAGCTGAAACCAGCACTCATAGAGGCATGCTGTTACAATTTGTAACAGGGTAATTCAGCCTGATTGGTGGGCATACTCTATCGAGAGAGTAGTTGGGACACGCACCATCCACCTGATCAAATACATAACCTGCTCCTGCTCCCACCAAAGCAAAGGGACTGCACCACTGAGGATCTGAAAAACAATGTGAAGTTTCTTGCTGTCAGAGCTAAAATTGACAGCTACAAAACGTCTACCCTGCCCACCAAAGTCCAGTCAACCAACTGGTTAGATACACATCATTGATCCAAGTGTGCATTGCTGATTTTATGATCTGTATGAAGTACAGAAAAACTCTCTCATACTATTTATCATGCAGTTATCAAGTATTTTGCCTCCTCTATTATTGTTATAAATGGCACATATTGTGATTTTGACTGACAGACTGGTGTACATTTCTGTTCAGATCCACTGTGTACTGCAATATTTTGAATATTTTCGTAATTATATGGCCTGATTACCTCTAGGATGATGAGTCTACTCCATAACCCCAAAGAAATAAGCAAGCATGCTCTATACGCCTGTGCATGGACTTATATTATGTTAAGATAATTTAGACTGACAGGTGTGGAAATACTCTCTGTGCCCAGGGAAAGAAGTGGACTAATAAGTGTGTTTTATGCTGTTGCACCTGCGTGGCCATATCCCTCTGCTGCAGAGGGATATTACTACCTTTGTTATAAGTTAGTCATCCGTGGAGCAGGACCTTGAGGAGAGAAGTTAGAGAGCTGGAGAGATGGGGCGAGAGAAAAAGGAGGAGGGAAGGGAGAAGGTGTTGAGAGGGTAAGGCAGTGGATTGGACGGGGGAGGGTACAGACATGCACAGGGGACTTGCGGGCTACAGCTAATTCACTAGAAATGCATTTACTAGAAGTACTATCAGTTTCTCTTCATCTCTGTTAGCATTAAAGTTCTACATATATAACAATAGACGTTTTGTTTTGGTTTACCGATAGTGTAGGATTGTGATTTAGTTGTGAATCTTGTGTACCCCACTAGCATGATATTTCATTTTTCCCCCTTCTCTCTGTGAATCTATGGGGTGAGGATAGGGGAAAGAGAGAGAGAGAGAGAGAGAGAGAGAGAGGGAGAAAGGATAAGGAAGCAGGACATGATAGCTTACGTAATTATGTCATTGCCAGCAATCTCTAACCCCCCGTGAAGGTCATATTAACCAAGAAGGGAAAAGTGAGATAATGGCATCACTCATCTGCCATTTTGGTCCTTATGTGGATCAGCTAATATGTGAACTTTCATAACACAGAAAAAACGATTTAACAGACAGACAAAGCTTACATTTCCTGCCAAACCTGGGACAGATGGAAAGATGTGAGTCGCTGGAATTAATAGCACAGATACAAGGTATCAAGCTCCATCCCAGAGAGACAGAGAGAGAGAGAGAGAAGTTTGTAAAATGTATGTGACTCTAAATCGTCCTCTCTCCTTCCTCGCAGGTCTTCCCGGAAGTGCTACCATGGAGTCCACTCACCTCCTGGGTGGCTCTAAGAAGAGAGTGAAGATCCACCCTCACACCGTCACAGCCAAATATGCCACACACACCCCCTACTCTCCCCAGCCTGGCGTACACACACACTTCCCCCAGCCTGGGGATGATGGCTATGATGACGCTCCTTCTTTTGAGGACTTTGGCTCCTTCCTTGAGGAGACTTCAGACAGGAAACAGCTGACGGAGAACAGGAGGTGGCCACAGACTCTGTTTGGCTCCAGGGACAAAGACAAAGACATGCCCCTCAAACCCCAGGCTGTGGGGGGAGGAGATGGGAGTGAAGGGGGAGTTGGAGGAGCGAAGGGGTCGGGGAGAGGAGTAGGGGAACAACTGGCCAGTTTCGGAGAGGCATCTGTGTCTGCGTCTCGACTGACCTGGTTGGGGCTACTTGGTGCAGCATTGGCACATGGCTGTCTGATCGTTCTGACCCGCCTGGCTTCTGAACGCTTCAGCTTGGGCCCCCTATTTCTGCTCTTGGTTCGGTCCATCGTCCAGCTCCTCTCCGTGGCTGTACCACTGCAGAGGGGGGAGAACCCCTTTGGGCCAGAGGGCTATCGTCTACGTCTGTTCTGTTATGGCATCGCCTACTCCCTCTCCCTCTGCTGCGCCTACTCTTCCTTAACCTTCGTCTCCCCTGGAGACGCCACGACAACCTGGCGCCTGGCAACTACGGCACTGTCAGCTACTCTGGCCTTCCTGCTCCTGGAGGAGAGGCTGGGATTGGCTGATGGCATCACCATAGCAGCAGGGCTGTGTGGCCTGGGGCTTGTGTTGTTTCCCACAGCAGAGGCGACAGAGTCAGATTCACCAACTGACCCGGTTGTGTTCTGGCGGGGTGCATTCGGCTGGTCTCTCTCGGCGCTGGCTGGGCTGTGGATGGCCCTGGCACTGGTCAGCTACCGTTCCCTGAAGGAGCGGGTGGGAGTTGGTACGGCTCTGTTCACAGTCAGCTGGATGGGATGTGTGCTGGCCCCAGCCTCCATGGTCCTGCTTCAGGAAGGCTGGTCCTGGCCTATGGGTGCCCCAGCCTGGGGCCTGGTCCTGGGGCTGGCTGCCTGCTCAGTGGCAGCTTTCCTGGGGATGACCCACGCCCTCACCCGACTCCACCCAGCCCTGGTCTCTGCCTCTCAAAGCCTGGAGGTACCTGTTGCCATGCTGCTGCAGCTGGCTGTGCTGCCATTGGCTCCCACTGCCCCTGAGGTTGTCGGGAATGTGATGGTGGTGCTGAGCGTTGGCTGGCTGGTGGCGATGAAGCTCCTCCCCTCTCGTGGGGGTGGGCGGCGTCAGCGAGAGGAGTATGAAGAGATTCTGGACTCACCCATCAAATAGACA
>OOFE01028253.1:20720-31337 GCA_900323365.1 Monocentris japonica
ATATGTACGTGTGCATGTGTGCTGGATGTGTGGGGGTAACGCCTTCTGCCTTGTAGAGTGTGTATGTGAGGGGGTCGATGTTTTGTACCGTGCTATAGCATAAAGACCCCGTTCAGCCACACACACAGACACAAACACACACAAAACCAACACCATGTTTCATGTGGAAAATGACCTCAGCATGGGGAAGCTGTTTAACTAAAAGGCCAAACAGCAAGGGGGGGATACTGACACACACACACACACACGCATGCACGCACGCACGCACGCACGCAGTACTCTTTGACAGAGGCATCTATGTACACACACACACACACACACACACACACACAGAGATACTCACACCTGAATGCACATATGCACACAAACGGACACACTTGGCACAAAGCTTGATTAGGTCTCCCATTTAGCTACATCTAATGTATCAATAAATATTTGGTTTCACTGACTGGAAACAACTCTCACACACCAAATATAACAGTCAGTTAGGCCTCGTCTCCCAGCCTGAGGCCAGGAGGAAGTAGATATTACTTCTACTGCCACTAGAGGTGATATTCAACATTCATCATTTTCATACAACATGAAATACATACCAATATGGCTAAAGGCTAATAATAATGTGGCACTATGTCATCTTTAGAAAAATAACCACTTTTACCATGACTTCACATCAGCGTCCCTATGGGATAATGAAACTATTTTTTGCTAATGACATTAAGCAGCCTATCAGCTTCTAACACATCTGTACCACAGGACACACAGCTGGAATACACTCCGTCCTACTACAGTCTGGATTTCAGATATACAGCATCAACAATGAGTTGACCCAACAGCCTTTATACAGTCAAATTCAGCTGCTCCCAAGCAGCTGGGGCTCTGCTTTGAGTCAAACTTAGCTGGCATTGGCCTGGTGTCAAGTCCTCCACCAGACACTTGTTGCTATTGAACCTCGGACTGACTGCCTGCTGATGAATTCTTGACGTCTTCTCCGTTGTTGGCTGGCAGCTCGCCTGCTGTTTCATTGGTTGTTGGGGACTCAGCAGTCGTTTCATTGGTTGTCAGGTGTTCGCTAGCCGTGTTATTGGTTGTCAGGGGCTCGCTAGCCATGCTGTCGGTTGTCAGGGGCTCGCTAGGCATGCCATTGGCTGTGTGGGGCTCACTAGCCGTGTTATTGGTTGTCAGGGGCTCACTAGCCGTGTTATTGGCTGTCTGGGGCTCGCTAGTAATTCCATTGAGTTCTGAAGGTGGTAAAGATGGTCCATTGGTTTCCAACAGTTGGTTAACTGTTTCACAGGATGTCAGTGGCTGGCTCATTGTTTCATTGGATGTTGGAGGCTCAACAGCCCTTCCATTGGTTGTCAGGTGTTGGTTGGCTAGTCTGTTGGGTACTGGGAGCTGATCTGTTGGATGAATAGCTGATAAGTGATTGTCTGCTTGGTTGGTTGCAGGTACCCAAGTTCTTGATGAATGTTCTGTGGCAGCAGACTTGCTGATTTCACCATTAACTGCTGAGGACCAGCTGGTCGCCTGGCTGTCAGCTGAGGAGGTGTTGTTGTTATTATTGTTATTTGTCTGGTCAGGTGGTTGTGTGGTTACAGAGGACTCTATGGTTGCCTTTTCAGTTCCAGACAGTGGGTTTGCAGTCAGTGGGGCCTGTTTAAAGCCTGGAAGTTGGTGAATTACAAGGGGACTTGGAGTCACTTGGTTCAACCCTATGGGCTCATTAGCTACATGGTTGCTAGTCGATGGCTGATAAACTGCATTGTTGATTGCTGACTGCCACTTATTGGAGCAGAGGACCGCAGGAATGCTGCAACGTAAAACAGAATCATAACCAAGCTGTTATTGTAAATGGCAAAATTTGCTCTAAAAGGCCTTTTCCATTATTTAAAAAAATGCAGTTTTCTGCAGAGTTATGAGGCATTTGAGCATGAATGAATACTGAAAATCAGTTTGTGATATTTTAAATAAAGGCAGTATAACCAAAACCTCGGCTTGCTCATTGTGGTTTCATAATCGGCTTAGAATTGGGTGAAATTTACGTCATGAATTACAGCGAATATCATTGGTTGCATTTTTTTGTACCACATTTCCTAGTCACAGCAAACGCATCACCCTCCTTCTCAGTGCGTGAGTGAAGCCTGTCTGTTGTAGTGACAAGCTAGATAGTTAGTTTTGAGAAACTAATGATTTTTTTTATGATGGCTGTATAATACCAGGGTGTCAACCTGCACAAAGCCCAAGAGGAAAACTTTACTTTTAATTCTCACTAGTCTTGTTTCCTTTGTAGTACTAAAAAGGTTTTGCAGGTCTTGCATATTATTCCTGTCACTGAGTTTTACCCCAAAATATATTTCTGGGATACATTTATACATCTTGTTGCCAGCAACGATGCTTTGCCAACTGGGTTATAGTTTCAAATAAAAAATAATGGTTTGGATGCCAAATGACATACTTCTTGGACTTAGTCTTCTGGTCTTGGCCGTGTCAATTTCCAAGTGACCCTTCTGTGGAAAAACTGTTTAAAACCTTTTTCCTTTTCTAAGTGAAGAGACTGATAAACGCTGTAGTCATTACCAACATTCATTTCTTTTGAGTGTACACTTGCAGCTGGACTGTGCTGTGTGAAAACCTCTAAATCTGTGAAAATCTTAATTTTTACTTAAATTGAAACTTTATATACCTATTCAGCTCCATAGCCCTGGCAGGCATATGAAACCAAATTAAAACCCATGGTAGTGTTTTGAAAAAAGCAGTGGCAGCAATGAGAAAACTCTTTTTCAGGCGTTTTAATGTCTATATTTTATGTTACATGGTAGACATACAAACCTGGCAAGCTGTTTGTGAAGCTCCTGTGCATGCTGGTGGCACTGGGCATAGTAACAGGTCTGAGCCTCCACAAAGTCAGTCAGGCTCCGCATGTGGTTGGTCTGACACAAACAAGACAGATGGCAGATGGCACAATATAAAGAGTGTGGCTCCAAAATACGATCTATCTATCTGTGTGTGTGTGTATGTGTGTTTATACATACATGGGTGGTGCTGATTCCTTCCAGAAGCCGACTTGTAATTTCTGACTGTCGATCAAACAGACTCTGACAGATCCTCAGCTCCATCTCCGCCTATAGAGACACACACACACAATGCTCTTGCCCATTATATGCATCACCATATGTGCTTTGTTTCTGAAAATGGGATGCAATATCTGACTCAAAATCCCTGGAGTGCTTATATATCTAAATTAACTAATCACCAATAATAACAAAAATAATAATGACAATATTAATCTCAATATATATTACTCAATCCTCTTTTTAACTGCTGCCAGTGTTTCTGTTCACATGGTCATCTTGGGTTATGGCATAAGGGATATTTACATCAGATCCTGCAAACATGAACTCACCTGAGAGATTTCCTGAGCCCACATCTGATTGTATGAGAAAGACAGAGAAGGGCAGGTGAATTACCCAGTAAGCAAAATGCAGGTTGAGCTAGTTTGAAAGAGAAAGAGAGAGTATGTGAAAGAGAGAAAGAGAGAGAGAGAGACACTGACCTTCAGCCATTTAACACGTAGGAAGCTGAACATGTAGGAGAAATGAGCCACATAGTCGTCTCCCAGCGGGTTTCCATTCAGGTTCTGACAGAGAAGGAGCAGGGAAGGAGGATGAAATATGTAAGATAGAATAAATGGAAAGATGTATTTCTGTTATGATTTATGCATGATAAATGTGTTAAAGGAGGAAAATTTAGTTGCACACTAGTTTTCTAAATCCGTCAAGATCAAGCTCTAGGACTAAAATATTGTCACGGTAACTCACTCTGGCCTCTGCGTCAGCCTCGTGGGCTCTCCTCAGCCTGGTCTTGGCAATGTCCAAGTCCAAACGCTTATTCACCAACACCCTGCGCTCATCCTACACACACATACAAATATGTTAGGTATACAAACCATTCACAAACTCCAAACTGTACATGAATGAAAGATGGACTGAGAGAGAGAGAGAAAGAAATGGGTAGAGAAGTATAAAAAATATTTGATGTACAAACCATTTACAAACAATGAACTGTACGTGAATACCATCGGGACCAGTACCAGGTGGTGTGTGTGTTACCTGTATGGCTCTGTATTCCCCCTCGGTGAAGCTCCGGAGGGGAGTTAAGAAGTGGATGTTGGTACTTTGGACAAACTTCCTCTCTGCCTCGCTGATCTGCTTCTGAGCCTCTCCACTTCTGAGTAGTGCAGTCCCTGAACACAAACACACTGCCATTTAAAAGGATATACACTGAGGAATAGTGTAGAACGGGCTACAGTCTTAACATCTCAACAACTCTTGGGACTCAAGTGGCTTCTTGAGAAATACTGTGTTCACATGGAGACCCACCAAAGGCAGGCCCACAATCCAAACAATTTTGAATCCCAAGCCACTGTTAAAACACTCATATGTAGGTATCATGCCAATGAACTGGGTCCATACAACGGATCAGTAGGGTTTCTACACCTTTTTTCTAATCAAATTCCATGTCTATTCCATAACATTTAGCACAATGTCCATGACCAATATTGGTCATTGCTGCAAATGTCAATTTTTTTTATATTAAATAGCTGATCTGAATGTCTCAGCTGGCTACAACTATCACTTGAGACGGATACTATCCAGAAATTTCTGATTTGGGATTTTATAATGTTAAGCCTACCTTAACATTAAACATTTCACTGGTAGGAAGAAAAGATTATCAACAAATTTCCATGGCATTTCCAAACTATATGCACATTTCCTCATTCCATGACTCTTCCAGGTTTTCCATGGCCATAGGTACTCAGTCATAGCGTTGTCTCCATGAAAAAAAGTCATCTTCATTCCAAATTGAAGTCATCCACAGACTCTGTACACTCACCATAGGGTGTGTTAGGCCCCATCTCGAGCCCCGCCTGGATCATGTGGTCTCCCAGCACTTCATGGGCACGAGGCCGTGGTGGTGCAGTCCAATCCAGGCGCTCATACAGCCGGTCCTCTAACCGGGCTCCTATCATTTAGGGGTCAAAGAGAGGTCAAATCAGGTTCAGGCATCATTGTTCTTAAAACCCACTGACAAAAGTGCCATTAACAACATAGAAATCACCTTTTCAAGATTGACCTGAGTATACTTACAGCATCAAGCAAAACAAATACCTCACAATACACTATTTAAGATAGGCCGCAGGTTGGTTGGGGAGGACTTCTTGTAGGCGTAGTGCTGCTAGTCCCACTCCTGATACCAACAGTACCAAAGGCATTGAAAACTAACATTAACTAAAATACTGTGACGTAAGACAGTGGCCAATTTCTTGCAACAGTGTGGTTTTGTCTGTCCTTGCCATAATAAACCCATACATATAGGTAAACACAGATTATCCTCTGGAGAGAATAAAAGGCCTTGGTCGTCAGATAAACAAGGCATGAGATGCATATATGTCCTGGATGGTGAGTATGCCTGTGAGTGGTTAGTACTTCTGACAGCCTAATGGTCCCTCTTGTTTAATAAATTACAGACCATATCCACTCAGAATCCATTAGATGAGGTAATTGGATTGATAGAGGAGAAAGAACGGTCATTCCTATTCATCTAATCAGAGAAATCACAGTCAAAGCAAACAGAAGGGCAGCAGAAGATGTATTTCTGGAGAGTAATGAGAGTCCCTGACCGGGGTTGGGCTGCAGTAAAGCCTCGGTCTGGGAGATGATCTGGTCCGTCCAAGTTTTGGTGGCTTCTGCCCGGGCCAGGAGCTCCTCCAGTCCGCTGTCCAACTCTGTCCTCTCCGCCTGGCCTAGAGTCTCCCCCGTGTACTAGAACGAGATTATAGAATAACATTTAATTACTTTCGATTAATGAAAGATTTCTTGAACAAATGCGTTATTTTGTGTTCCAACGGTCTGTTACGGTCGTGATTTACAGTGATGTCAGAACAGACAGGATAGTTTAACAACGCTTAACATGTTCTAGCCTCGACTAGCTTAATTTTACACTCGGTAAGGGGCAGAAGAGTTTAAGTTAGTATTTAGGTTGTATTAATTGTTTACCTGAACAGCGCGGTTGATGAGCTGACCGGTGTCTACAGCCAACCTCGTCAAATCCATGATGTCCCCAAGGTCGCGGGTCGTCCCGGTGGTCTAAGTCAACGTTAACCTGACTGTTGACAACCCAATGACCGAGGAAAGCCAGCTAAACTCGCCATAGCCTCAGCAGCCCATCTGTAACCAGATTATGGTCCGCGAATGTTTACCGTGGCCACCAAGCCAAAGACGATGACGCCACTGCCATCCTTCGCATTACAAGGCTTCTCGGTGCCTCGGGCAACCGTTGCCGTGATTTTATCCTCCAACCATGCTGCGTGCTCTCTATGAATGGAATGTCACAACTCGGTTTGTTTACTGTTGCAGATCTGCGCTGCTGTTCCCGGCGTTGGGAGCGAAACTAGCCTGATTACAGACACGGATTTGACTTTCAAGATCCGACGCAATGGACGTTCATCGTATATGATGTTGTAGCGTGTGAGGGTTAAGGGCTTTAATATCTTGCCTCCCGGTCTAGCTTCAGAACAGTCGGTATCATCACATTATTTCAAATAACGTTACATTTAACAGAGTCAGCGACACAATTCTGAACGGTCAGCAGCCAATGAGTTGAGCGGGAGAAGGGTAAAAAAAAAACCAAAAACGTTCCACCTGTTTGTTTTGGTCCCCGTTGTAGTAACGCGAGATTTGGGACTACAGAGCTATTTACCTACTCGTCCGATTGTATGAAAACTCGTCAGGTTTGTGCACATCTACGACGACAGAACAAAGGTGAAATTCTGCCGTTAAATGTGTGATATCCAGTCTTTTCACAAGCTGTTAATCTTGTAGTTTGTTCACAGTGAGACGCAAGGATAATCCTGCAGTACCGCCGCATATAAAATAATCTCCTAAATGTGTCACTAAAGTCCTCAAAACTGCATGAAAAACGACTCCTACCGAAGCTTGTTTGGAAAGCTCCTCTTGATTTGAAACGAGTATTAAAGGACACCCTTAACCCTCTTCACTCCTGTCTGGAGACAAGCTGTAAAAGTAGCCAAGCATTGATGAAAAGGAGGATAATAATGATCAAAAATACAGCGACTCTCTGAGTGTCTGAACTCATGACAGAAACAAACAAACAAAAAAACTTAAAATGAAAATATTATCATTTAGCATTGTTATCCTCATCCAGTCTCCTTTATCCTCTTAAGGCTTTCACAAGCAAACGCTTGGCTGTAATTGGCGTTTGTGTGAGACAGGTTAGCTGATTGGACCTTTGGCCACGTGCAAGAGGACAGCGAGAGAAGGAATTAAAACAGCCATCTGACAGGCTGACTCCTACAGTAAATCTAAACAGGGTTAAGAGATTACAGGACACACTTCTCTATATAGATATACAAACAAAAACTCATTAGCAAAAACAACAACATTTATTACAAGGGAATTTACAGCAATGCCACAAAGATCCTCCATTTCCAGAGAATATAAAAATATAAATCAATGATGGCACCAGAAATAACAGAACAAAAGTAGCATTATTGTACATAAAGTTCTTTAAAGTCAAGTTGTGCATGCATACCAGACCTGGGTCAAACATAATTGGAAATAATTGTTTTAACTTGTTAGGAGCAACAGATGAGTGGGTTTTACAATATCAGGACAATTCAGATAGTCTCAGATGAGTGGTCGATCACAGAATAATATCTTAAATTGACTTTAAAATACTGTGGTAATGTGATGGTCTAAATTCTCTGGTATTCGGTTTGTTGTCCTATGCGGCTGACTCCACCCATTTGGTATTGCATGCCAGTTAAACACTGAAATATTTGCAAATAGTGTTGGAATCATGTCTGGTATGTGTGTTACAGGTAGGGCCCCCATCCCAGATACATCTGACACAGCAGTTTGTCGTCAGTGCCTTCCTGTATGAGGTAGTGGACATGGCCCTCGATGGACAGAGGAAGACCCAGCACTTTATTCCTGCTCTTTATGACTCCCTGCAGACGCTGCTCGATGTCACACACATGGGTTTTAGCCTGGCAGAGATGGAGGGAGGGAGACAGAAGAGAGAAATGAGGGGAGAGGAGAAAGAGGAAGATATAGGTGGTAACAACGTAATTCGGCAATGTTAACAACAATAATACTCTACTAATAATTTTGTGTTTTAACTTGCCCCTTCCACATTCTGTATGTACAGTATGTGTGTTTATGCACAAGCACACCTTTTCATTGACTATCTCTCCTGTCTCGTTGACCTGGGCTTTAGAGAGTCCCTTGGCTTGTTTGCTCCACTCCACCAGAGGGTCATGAAGGAAAGTCTTAAGAACACTGGGGAAAAAACCAAACAAATACAAGCACTGTTTCTAATGATAGTTATGAAGACAAAAGGGAGAATGTGAAATCCATCCCTTTAAGTACAGACTTAGTCCTCAGAACACCCACAATTGAATTAGTTAATTTAATGTGTGTGAGTACCTCATGAGGGGCTCTCTCTGGTCCCTCATCAGTCTCAGTGTGACCTCACAGGCCTGTCTGAACAGGCCCTCTGTGCCCATGGGTCCCATGGCATGGACCATGTTCTGGGTCAGGCGGAAGGGAACGACCTCTGGCACGTCAAATGTCTCCCCCTAGTGGAGAGGGAGGGAAGGAGCGCGATAGGGATACAGAGCAAAATGGAGAGAGAAAAACAAGTGAAACTTTTAAGTCCATAATGCTGTATATCCATTTTGAGAAAAATACTGATACCTGTAATTCATGACTCAGTAATTACAAAATATTGGCGACCCCATCCTCAATAATATTCCGACTTTCCAAACTACTCTTAAAATGGCTAATAACTTAAATTATTACTGTCATGTAAGTGGTCATTTTGTCAGAGAGGGTGTTAGATTTTCTAAATGGTGGATATCTCAGTTGGGTATGAACCTCCTCAATAAAATAATGATTTTTACATTTTTTTTTAATTTAACTTTTTGGATGAATACAAATCTAAATTCAAAACACATGTACGTGTATAGACCTTGTTAAAGAGGCAGTTGAAGTCGACGTGAACGCATTCCCCGGTGAACGAGTCAAAGAGGATGTTCTCTCCGTGACGATCTCCCAGACCCAGGATGTAGCCCACCATGGACATCACAGCTGTGGAGCGGCAGTACGCAGAGCGACTGCTGTACCTGTAAACACACATACACAAGGAGGAAGGAAGAGCAGTTGGGAAGAAAGAGGGGAAGGTTCATGAGTGTTTTTTCCTTTTCATTTTTCTTTACATTAGATCGGGATGGCTTTAGGTAAATCTAATTAAGAATACATTTTATTACAGTCAGACAGAACTTTGCTAAAATTTGATTAGCTACAAGTGGTCCTTGTGATTGTGGCTGATCTTTGGATTGGGTTGTACCATGATGTGGGGTCAGGGAAGGTCCGGAGGAACCACTCGTGGAAGACAGGGGGGTGTCGAGCACACAGCACTTCCTTATGGATCCGTAGCTTCTCCTCAAAGGGAGCCGTCTTAGGAAGAATCAGCTTCCTCAGCTCCTTACCTGTTAGGTAGATACCTAGGAGACACACACACACACACACACACAATAACATTTAGTTTAGTAAGAGTTATTGTTGTAGTTTATGTCTACCACTCTAATTCTAGGGCTTGGTTTGAGATATTGTGATTGTGTGTCAGAGTGTGTGTGTGTGTGTGTGTGTGTGTGTGTGTGTGTGTGTATACACCTCTTTCTTTGTAGAGCTTGGTGAGAATGTGTCGTAGTCCAGCGGTGTTGTTGACCCATTCGATGATGCCACACTCCTCGTTGAGGGGAATAACAGCGTAGGTCCGAATATGTAGCTCCCTCCGCCTCGACTCAGCGTCTTTACGCAGGCACTAAACACACACACACACACACAAATATAACTCATCCCATTCCTTGTTTAGAGTACAATAATAACAAAATACACTCACACATATAAATGACCCCCCCCCACACACACACCTTGTTGATGAGGCAGTTGAACTCCATTAGTCTGCAATCCTTCCTCAGGTCGTCTTTAGGTTTACACATCATGGTGTAGCTCCGCCCATCAGAACCCTTCAGACTGATCTTCTTAGGCTTCTGTAAGGATGCCAGGATTTCTACCTAGACACACACACACACACACACACACACACACACACACACACACACACAAATGTTTTGTTCGATATTGTCAATTTTTTGCTTGATACATTTCGACCCAAATCTGATTCCATACCGATCCGTCACCTCATGGTCCTGGCATCATTGGATGATTAAAGTTGTATTGCAGCCGTCGCCAAAGAGACATGGAGAGATACACTGAGAAATGTACAGACAGAAACTGAGCACACCACAAATGGAATTGCATTGCTTTTTTCGTGACTATTGATTGCCATGGGGGAACTTTTTCACTCCCCGCCCTCCAGAGACGTCAGAGTGTGGGATCAGGATAGGTTACGGATCGGGAGATTGAACTTGGACCTTCTGGCTATAAGACATTCTCTCTTGCTCCTAGGCACCATACCACCCAAAAAATAGTGGATCTGGTGACGGTAAAAAAAAAAAAAAAAAAAGTTAAA
>OOFE01028254.1:3345-13734 GCA_900323365.1 Monocentris japonica
CCCTGGTCACACCACCGCCTCCACCTCCTCCCAGTTCGGGTCGAATTGAATAAAGCTGGTAGACCGGCCAACTCTGACCTCAGTCGGCCAGCAGGCTCCTCCACGGATGCTGAGGCTGCTCTGACAGGTAACACGTCGCTCCTTCGCCTCCTTTCTGTCCTGCTTTCTTCATAGGCTACAACAGGACGTCATAGTGTAGTAATGGAGTCCTGAATTTCTTCTCCTGCTCTTCTACTCTAGTTGTTTTACCCATGCCTGCGTCTACTGCGGTGTTCTCTGTCCTTACTTTCATCTCTGTCACTGTCTCACTGTCTGCTGTTTTCCAGGGTCTAATATTCAGGGTGTCTGTTTAAAGTTTTATCAACTTTAACTTAAGAAATATGAGACCAATTTCACAATTGAAAAAACCTGAAAATGAAAACAACTGTAGACTATCAGAATCTGGTCTGCATGACTGAACGCACCAAGAAACCACAAATTTTTAAGACCTCGAACACTGAATTTAAGATTTAAAAATGCTTTATTCAACTGTATTCAAGACCATTTAAGGCCTTGAGAAAATGAAAATGTCTTAAATATAATTTAAGACATTTTCCTCCTCCAGTGATTTGTTATAACTGGTTTTTATCCCGTGCGAATTGAACTCTGTAATTTCTTCTGTGATTTGTTTTTGCCGGGCAATTTTTTGTTGTTGTTCTTCTAGATGCACGATTTCAATCTTCCTCCTGTCATGAAAAACGGAAAAAAAAATAGAATCCATAGAGGAAGATTTTCATTCTCAGATTTTGCTTCAAGTTCCACTTTGCTGAATCAGGAAGTGATGAATTGTAAAACTTTTACACTTCAGAAAATGTCATTACCCCTTGTGAATGCGTTTCATGACACATGCAGAGGTCGGGGGGGTAAAAAGCAAAAGGGAAAACAGAGCACTGAACGCTGCTTCACTTCTGCTGTCTTCCCTTTAAAAACAAACTTTTTTTACCATCTCAGCTTCTTCTTGTGCTCCTTTTCCCTTTTCATGGTAAGAAAAGGGAAGTAATACACTGTATTTTATGTACTTTTATTATAGGTATTGCAGCAATTTGACATCATTTTGTTTGCTGTGGCCTGAATTCACGTTTGTTGACATCATTGTACACAGGATAGAGCTTTTTGAGTCGCACTAAATAGTGGAGTAATCTTTATTTGTGCTAATGCAGTATTGATAAATGCTTAGGGCGCTTTGGCAAACGCATTAGTCACTGACTCAACTTGAGAAGCAGGAACATACCAGGAACATGCTGTTGGTGAATCTGTGCCTACTGACTTGGCAGCCCGTCGACGGGGCCTCGGTCAAACGTCCACTGATGTTCAGTTGAGTTTTGATGCCCTGGACTCTGTTGAATTAGCACTGATCAAACTAGCACATCGCTGAGTCCTCCAAGAAGATATTACGGATCATTACTTCCAGTTTCTGACAGGAGGAATAGCAGTAACTTGCATGTTGGTGGTTGTTTACTTCCTCACAGCAAGCAGCAAGAAAAAGGTTATCATGAAACCAGCTCATTTCGGCAATGCTCTGATAGCTGAAATGAGTTTGTCGTGCAATTAAATGTTCCTCCTTCACCAAGTGTAGCTGATGTCTTTCCCATCTGTTCAGTCCTCTCGATTTAAGCACCTCGGTCGAACTCTGAGGTTGCAACAGATTTTTGTTTCCTAAAAACAGAATTTTGTTGATTAGCTGAACAAAAGCTAGGATTTCTTTGGAGGTTTAGAGGATTATTTGGAACTGCTTGCTGCTCAGGTTTTTCAAATACTACTAGTACTCCCTCAGGGGTCGTATTTCTGTCAGGAATTTAGAAAAAATTTGAAATATCTCATTGATACACCATTTTTAATCAACATAATGGGATTTTAACAGATTGCAAGGGCATATGGGTCATGACACTCACTCAACACATAAAGTGTATAGAGAGGTATAGAGGGATGATAGGGGGGTGCAGAGGGATGATCAATCTGCAATGAAAGTCTTCATTTTCTCTCTTGCAGGACAGTGCAGCTAGAGAGGAGATTTGAGCCAAGATGGCGGAGCGCTACGACTGCACGGACTGTAAGGAGTCACTGTATGGGCAGAAGTGCATCCTGCAGGAGGACAACCCATACTGCATCAACTGCTATGAGAGGCTCTTCTCCAGCAACTGTGAAATATGCAAGGAACGCATTGGCTGCACCAGCAAGGTGATGCTTTTTAACCTTCATTCATCCAGGGAAAATCAATTGAGCTTACATGCACTTTTCCAGCAATGCACCGAGTGGAATAGGAGTAATTGCTGTCTAAATATACTCTGCAGGATCTGTCGTACAAGGATCGCCACTGGCACGACGGATGCTTCCTCTGCACCAAGTGCAGCCGATCTCTGGTGGATCAGCCTTTCTCCGCCAAGGGCGACATGTTCATGTGCATCGAGTGCTACTCCAACGAGTACTCCTCCAAGTGCCATGAGTGCCTGAAGACCATCATGCCTGGTGAGGAGATCGGGGCGACCAGAGTGATTGTTGTTTGCATCACGACCAAGATAACGTTGTTCTAGCTGATGGGGTCCACTGCCCAGGATGGGATGACCCAATTTGATTACCTTTCAGTTGGGGTTAAATTGAAAGATTTGTTAGTGAGTGAATCAAACCTAATCCAGGACGTCTCTCTCTCCCAGTCCCATTGAACTCAACAGGACCTTTGTGTCACGTCTTCCTTAAAAATAATACTTTCTAATAATACTACTGCTGCTGTCACTACTATTACTAAACCCCATTACTCATCTCATACACCATATCTCTCTACCAGGCACTAAAAAGATGGAGCATAAGGGCAAAAGTTGGCATGAGAATTGCTTCACCTGCCACCATTGCCAGCAGCCCATCGGGACCCGGAGCTTCATCCTGAAGGACGTCAACAACTACTGCCTGCCCTGCTATGAGAAGCAGTTCGCCCAGCAGTGCGTCCAGTGCAAGAAGGTAGCCACAACAATCAATAATGTCTTTTACATGTACATAAGGAATTTAAGTGTATAGGAAATGAACTTGGCAACAGTTTGTTCACACTGTGGTAACTTGGTTTTTGGGGTCGCTCTATTCTGATCGGTTGTGGGCGGGGCCAGAAGCTCTGATTGCATATATGTAGCGGTCTGCAGCTGCATATATGCTACATATTGAGCAAGAAAAATAAGGTATGAATTTTTCAGTGTACTCTTGCTGCTTTGGTATTGCCTTTCATATGTTAACTGATCATTAACCAGAAAAAAAACTGATCTTCAGGTCTTTCCATCGACCCCAACCATGGATCAGCCGTTCTCCAAGCTTCAGTTTTGAGACGTTTATTCCTGCAGTCTGTCACGTAAAAGTTGTAGAGAACTTGGAAGCTTTGAATGGCTGGAATCAACTTTTGTCCATTTTGCACTTGTCAGGAGGAACTATTGATCATGAAACTAAATCACATTAGTAGGGAAACAAGGAAACGCAGAAATCTGATTGGCTGTTGTTGACTTTGAGTACATACTGATGCACATGGTCGGGGATGTGGTGGAGGCCAAATCCACCCTCAGTTTATCCCCTGTTTTACCTGCGGAATAGAGTTCACCCGCTTTTTTAACCTGACATAAGTCTTTATGACATAAATTCATAGTACATATGAAAGTAAGTAGCAACAAACTTCTCTAGGTTATATGAGGATAGGGTCTTATTGGGGAAATGTGATTGATTTTTTGTTTATATTGGTGGTATTATGATCAACGACTCAAGGTCATAGTTTTATTTCCCACTGTAACACTGCTTGTAACCTCCCTATTTTCTTGCAAGGCTTGTTTGTGACTCCACTGTCCAGATGTCTAAAGAGCGATTCCTCTTTCTTCCATCTGTTATTAGATGAATCTTTGGCTTGAGAGTCAATTAAGACCCAAGCTTAACAGGGACTGCGTCGTTTGGTTCTCCGGTAATTGCCGCACAAACGTCACCAAAATGTAGCCGCCACGCAAACGAGAAATGGCGGCACGTTGAGACCTGGAGGTCAGAGTTCACCCACCTCTTTATTTACCACTGCATCACTGAATATGGTACGGGGACAAGAGACATATGGGCAACAGGGATGCACGGTACACACTGACCCACATTATATAAATGGTGTGTGTAAGATGAAATATAACTGTTATGACAAGTAAACAGATGGTCAGGCAGGTGGGAACCGGAGGCCTTTTAGTGCTAAATGCTGGAAGGTGAGACAGCAGTTATCAAGCACGGCCTTGTTGTGAAATACCAAGGCATGACTGTGTAGCTCCCTAACCTCAATAGATGATTTCCAGATTACTTCATTTAGAGACATTAGTACAGTTAGCTCTAGCCTCTACTGGCCTCTACCGGCCTCTACCGGCCTCTACTCTGTATTTTTCATTGTGTGCCACCAGGTTGGATTTGAAGGGAAACCTGCTGGATTGCTTTACGGCACAAAAAGTCACAAGAAGTACAAGTAACAACATCCTCTTTGCAGCAGGAAGCAGCGGTGCTCATGGGAAATGTGGACTTAATTTTAGAGAAACACAAAGAGAGAGGAAAGAGAGAGAGGAAATCATACGACCTCATGATCTAAAACCTTCTAACTTGGACTTGCAGTGTGTGGGGGAAAGCCGAGTCAAACCAAGTTAAACCACATTATCACTAGAGCACGTTCACCACAAAACGCTTTACAGAACAGTAACTGACGTACGAGGGGAAAAGGGGGGAACAAACATCCACAAATCACACGTTTTTAGATGTGAAGGTGCTTGTGTGTGTGACGTAATGCTGCCTTCAAGTGCTCGTAAATATGACTTGTCACGCAAAAACAAAATGGACCCCATAACAGAAGTAGTTTTTGTTGGCGAATGTTTCTTGTTGTGCTCTGGTGGCAGAACAAAGAAGAGAAAATCCATGTCGGGCACTTACTTGACTAAAAACAAAAATGCATGGCGACTAAAAGTTAAACAGAGTGAAAACAGAAACGTACAACAATACTAACTTCTAGTAACTTCTCCTACGACTTCCCTGAGTCGTATTTACCGCTTTGTTGGTTCATTCATGTGTGTTCAACTCGTAATTACGACATTTCCGATAGCGCTTGAAGGCAGGGTAAGAGTTGCTCTATGCACTAACGAGAGCCTGTCACTGATTGGTGTGTCTCTTCCAGCCAATCACCTCTGGAGGAGTGACCTATCGCGACCAGCCCTGGCACAAGGACTGCTTCGTTTGCATCGGGTGCAAGCAGCAGCTGTCCGGCCAGCGGTTCACCTCCCGGGACGACTTCGCCTACTGCCTCAACTGCTTCTGCAACCTGTTCGCCAAGAAGTGCGCTTCCTGCACCACCCCTATCAGCGGTAAAGATACTTGTCCACTGCAGGGAACCACTCGTAACTAATAGTGCAGTGCTTTAGTTGTGTTTTCAATAGTGCACAAGGAGAAAAAATCAAATGTCCTCAATTCTTCATTTTTCTGTATTCTGGCCATTTTTCTGTACATAGGAGCCACGCTGACGCATTTTGGTAGCCTTTCTCATCGGAGCATGTCCCCAAGAACACTGTCAGTCTGAGGGGTTTTCAATGAACTCATAGTAATAAGAAGAGCTCTAACCAGCATTTCCCACATGCATCTGTTGATGCTGCTGGCTAAAAAAACAGAAATGCCGGTAGATACAGAAACAAAGGCTGCAGCGCCACCGAAACAGCCCTTTATCCACCAAACAGGACTTCAAGAAGATGAGCAGTGCACATCAACTGCCCCTGTGTGGACCCAAACAATTCAAGAAAAAAAGATTGAAAATGAAAATGAACATTTGGGAACTTTCTTTTCCAATTGTAACACAAAACTTTGCTCTGTTGGCAAACAAACAAACAAATCTTTTCCAGACTTAAAATACCTGACATGTTTGGCTTTCGCAGACTGTCGGTCCTTATATCAAAAGCTCATACAAAACATTGAAACGTAAAAAAAAAAAATGTCTTCACTTCAGTAGATCACAGTGTAAACCGTCATGTTTTAGGTGTCATGTATGCTGCTAAGGGGAGTCTCTCCTCATCCTCAGACTCAGGCCAATTCACATTTTAGGCATTTCGCTGAAGCTCCTATGCAGAGATAAGACAGCAGTGATTCTTGGAGATCAAACTCGTGACCTTTCAGTTGTGTGCCGGTCCTTCCAGTGCTAATTTAGAAGGCCTTGACTTGGTCAGAGTTTTTTTCCAGTGGAGTGACTTTAATAGGTCTTAGTAAGGTCTACATTCACTCCCAAATCATGTGCTTCCTGTCCCGTCCTGTGAACCCAATCAGCGTCCATTAGAGGACATTATAGGACATCATCACATTATAGCGATCAGGAGACTTGCTGTGTTCCCATCATCGTGACGTTTCTTCGGTGCTTGGTTTCAGGTCCGGGAGGCAGCAAGTATATCTTGTTTGAGGAGCGCCAGTGGCACAACGACTGCTTCAACTGCAAAAAGTGCTCCGTGTCTCTGGTCGGACGAGGCTTCCTGACGTCCAAGGATGACATCCTCTGCTCCGACTGCAGCAAAGACGTCTGAGCAAAGCGGGGAAAGAGGTCGCCCGACCCGACCAACATCCACGGATGTAAAATATAAAACCAGCTGAGGCGATTCTCCGGCTCATTTTGGATTGTGTTGTTAACATACACATAACATTTACATTGCATAACTTTTACATAACAGCTTTAATCTAATAAAATCCAAATCTGTAAAAACATAACATCATAATAAAGATCATAATTTGCCTTTAAATGCAGTGTCACGTTTTGTTTGGTTGCCACATCTTCTTGACATTTTCGCTGAGCCCTCAGAGTGGTCCAACAGTCCCCTGCATGGAATGGAAACCACGCCCAACTGAGTGGACCTGGTCCTCACTGGCAGTCACAACAATACAGGACCCTGGTTGGCTAATAACACCAGTTCATCAAGGAATTTACCAATTCCTTACTGAGGGTAGCCAATGAAGACCAAGTGTAGTTGTGATAGGTTGACTGGAAATGGTCTGAAACTGCCTGTAAAAATGGATGAATTTGTGAAAATGCAATAGAATTCAACCACTCAAACAAAAGCACATTTTAACCCTGTCTAGACAAAACTTTTTTCTATTTGTTTTTAAATAGAGGAAAATTTGATTCCTACAATAGGGCCTCTGAAAGTATTGATAAAATGCGTGCTACTGTTGTAGCGTAGCCAAAGAACGTCTCTGAGAGAGCTTTAACTGGGAGAAGAAAGAAATACAGAGCGCTCTCTCTGCCCCTATTTCCGGGTCTGCTCTCCGTGTGTCAGCGTTAATAAAAAAGTGGGAAGACACTGCCTACTGTTGCAGATATCTTCCGTTATAAATGATAAAATGTGAAAAAGTGATAAAATGTACATTTCTGTTATGATTTGTTGACGTTTCAGGAGTGGAGCGCAAGCGCGACGGTTAACGGCCGTTTTTTTTTCTACTGAGTGATTTGTTGTCGTAAAAATAACGATCTTTGGCTGTGCCTCAGCGCTCTCCCTTACCGGAAGTTGGCTTGACATGCTACCGGAAATCTTTGCGTCAAGCCCAGAATAAGAAGAAGCTAACGAAAGCCAAGCATTGACACAAACCAGTCAATACAACTAAAGGAAGAATTGCGGATAATGTAAGATATCGGGATGGTTTGCTTGCTTGCACTAATCAGTATCTTTATGTCGCTGAAAACTCGGGATGTTGCCGCGCATATTAGGGTTAGCTGTGGAAAGCTTGCGCGACAGCTAGCGAGGCGGCTAACAAAATTAGCAAGGCTTTGTTACATGGCTAAGTAGCATTATGTCATTGTAAAACGGAGAAACTAGAGAGATGCTCGTGATGTCTTTGTGCATATCAGTGCATGTTAGTCTGTGAAAGCAAGACGTGATGCATTATGTCACACTACGGTTTTACGTCAGTGGGCTTGTCTCCATCTTCTGCAGAGTGGCTTCACTTGATAAGGCTGAAAAGGCAACATTTGTTAACGTCTTGGTTTCTAGTGTTAGGTGGCAAACATACGATGGTCCTACTGTTTTCCCTTAGACGGTTCTCATGACCTCATGCCGACTAGGGAAGGACTAGCCCAGATAGGGCCGCATAGAGACCGGTAGGCCAAACCTCATTCAAAAATCGTGGCCTTGCTTTTCGGCAAACACACACCTCGTAGAAAATGACTTTTGCGAATATTTGGGGTCTTAAAAATAAAAGTAATCTGCCATCTGACCATCTGACTCCCTCGATGGTCTGTTACGGACAAGAGGCGAGCTAGCCCGATACAGGACCCCTGGGGAATCTGTCATCTTATTGGTTTGAGGGGGGAGGAAAAAACCCATACGATGAAAGATTCCCCAAGGGTCCTGTATCAGGGATAGAAACAGCTCTATAAGATGACATTTTATTGCAGTAAGAGCTGCTTGGTGTTCTGGCTTTATGCCGAATTGAAGAGTGGCCACTAACGATTGAGAGAAGGCTTGAGGTATGTTTTATGAGTATTGAATGTTTGCCACAAAGCGAGCTGACGTTAAACTGGCAGATATTTGAATGGGAGTGACTAGGGAGTGACTCAACCTTTGCAACACATCTGGACATCTGCCCAAGCAGTGTGCAAAACCCAATCTATTCATTCCTGTGACCAGTGCTGGTGAAATGTTCCCAGTCATGGTACCAGTGATCTGTTAGTTTACAGTGCCTACCTGCTGTTGAATTCCCTGTAATGTTTGATCACACATCTAGAAGAACAAGCTTTGGTCGACGGCTACCCTGCACCCCATCAGGCCACCTGATGAGTGTTTTAACATTAGAGTCAGCATCACTTTTAATTGCCAGGCACAATAAATCTACTGGGATTTGTCAGCAACTTGCAGTGACAAAAGTGTGGCTTTTGATTTGTGTCTGCATTTTGTGACGGTTCACTGAACGGCTTTTAAATTCCTTCTTTTTTTTCTCCCCACATCAGATTGTGTTGAATCTTCCATTTGAAATGAGCGCTGCTGTCCCCAACCACCGAAGGACCAAGCCTGGCGGTAAGTCGGAGCTTGTCTGCTTCACGCCAAATACTTTGCGGTCCTCTGAAGGGTTCCAGTGAGTGACGAGATCTGTTTCTATTCTGATGCAGTTTAGTTAGGTTAGAGAGCAGGAGTGATTTTTAGGACAGTGTACATATTTGAAGACGTATAAAACACTAAGAAGCTAACACGTACATTTCTAAATGATCAGTGGTCAATTGCATTTTCTGACTCCGCCATCCATGTTACAGTTCAGCCGTTAGCGTTGAAAGGGTTAGGCGTCCCCAAGTCTTGTTGAGATGTGACGCAGTGCTCCGTTTCCTGCTTCTTACATGAGTAAAGTGTTAGTAGCATGATTTAAAAAATAAACAGAACAAACTCAATATCATTACTTCAGAGCCAACCATCGATCCAAAGATGGATGCAACCACACTGCAGTTGTGGGCGGGGCCAGAGGCTTCGGTTGCATTTGCAGGTACAACATTATGAACAGGCAGATCATGTATGTTTTTCTGCTTTGGTTTTGCCTTTCATAGCATTACATCGGTTTACTGAGTTAACACAGGTAGCTAGTTTCCTGGTCGCTCTGCTCTCTAGGAAATGACTTCTGCTGACTTGTTGCTCGCAGTATGGGCATGTTGGGGAAAAATGTTGAGGAAGCAGTTCTTCGCTCACAAGAGGAGCCCCGTCAGCAAAGCGGATCGATTTTAATTCTCACGTCACTGCAGGCATCAAGCCTGGGGCTCCGTCCAACGGCATGGCCGGGCCGACCTCCCAGATCCCCGGTTTGTCCCAGAGCGCCGACGACAGCGCTCCCACGGAGAGGATCAGCGGACGGCGCGTCGGGATATTTGAGACGGACTCGGAGTACGTCAAGCTGGCCAAGCAGGGCGGGCAGAAAGGTACAGGTTGTTTTCTTGTACACCTATCGAACATCATCGGGCAGTTTCATAGTTTCATGACAAAATCAACAAAAATATTGATGACATGATGGATTATTGCAGTTATTAACGAACAGCAAACTGAAGGCTTTTCTCTTTCGTTTTAGATGATACAATCTTTAATTTTGGAAATATTTAGCAATGAACATCAAGTAACAATCCACACAAGGGATATATAATCGTTTTGGAATGAAACTCCTTTCTTTCTTTCTTTCTTTCTTTCTTTCTTTCTGGGATTCTTTCTCTCCTTTCCTGGTCTTTCTGTCTCTTTATTTGGGAACACATACTCTTTCTCATATAGATTAGGAACTGTGACTGATTGGCTTTTGCCACCAGACTGAAGTGTTGGTGGAAACTGAAGCAGTGGAAGCCGACACTTTTTTTTTTTTTTTTTTTTTTGAAAATGAAAA
>OOFE01028257.1:0-14056 GCA_900323365.1 Monocentris japonica
CCTTTCTCCATCCTCCTCCACCTTTCTGTTTATGTACCGCTCAGAGGGGTGATGCAACTGACAATGACACTATATTACAATCGTTGCTTTGCAAACTATGAATACCTTGGCAAAAGAGCCAGCTATTTGTAATGTTATTACAGCTCTGATTGGATTTGACACCTCTGTGGTTCATTTTCGCTTAGCCTTGATAAACACTGCAGCATGACTGGCTGGTCTTTTGGTTCTGTGCTGGTTCTAAGCTTTGGTTCCACCTGGGAGACTGTGACCCGCCGTCAGCGGTACAGTGGCACAGGCGGCTAGTCAAAGAGGCTCTCCAGAGTCTGTGCAATAGAATGACATCAGGGTAAACATATTTCTATTTTCCTGCAGAATAATGGGTCCCTAGAGCAGCTGTGGGTTAGAGTGTCAAAATGTGAGTAAAAGTTTGTGTTTATATGTGTTAATCTCTAATCTCACCATGACTCATTATACTGAAAAACATCACCTCACCAACGTCACCGCTCCTGATTTCATAACTTTCATAACTCTTTTCTCCTGCCCTTCACTTAACATCTGGCTACAAAACATGACAAAACTGCAGCATTTTGCAAGACATTATAAACACTCCAGTCCATGTTTATCTTTCTCTTAAAAATGAAAAAAATCAGCACAATGAAGAAAACAGCTTCGGATACAAAACATAGCACTGGTTGTGGGTACTCATGAAGTAATGGAGATAGGAAAAACAAAAACACCACAGGCATATGGAAATCATAAGGACCTAAGACTTGTGTATATATAGCTCATGTTCATTTCAGATTGAAGTCACATGGCGCTTCTCAGAAAGTGGGTTTGTAGTTTAACTTTTGCTCTAAATCTCATCTTTACCCAGCAGCAGGCGTAGAGCAGGGGTCATATGTCACTCTGAAAGAGAGGCACTCCCTCCATGATCCATAGTGGAGAGGAATAACAGCCTACAGCTACAGCAGATGTTGTGACAAAGTTATATTGCCATTTATTTTATTTTCATTTAAGTCACAGCTGCCTGTGGATTTACTTTTCCAACAGTCATTTATTATTTGTACATAACCAGTAACCAATAGACATATACAACAGATTTATGTTTCAATTTCTTTTCTTGAGTGTCTCTGGTTGGTCACCATGAGCAACCACATGTGTTGGAAGATATAGGGGAGTTTTTATGTAGTCTGAAGACAAATGAATGCTGAAAAGCAGCATCAGGAAAACCGCCATTTAGCAACTTATGATTTAAAAATCCAACCAAGAAAGTGCCGAAATTCCAGCAAGTTATCACCAGGCTGGCACGTTCTCCATTGATCATTTAAGAGTCTGTGGAAAGGCCGAGTGGTTTAAGAGAAAGACAAACACTCAAGACAGGATATCATGGGTCAGTCTTTTGTGGTAGATCTCTCAGATTTTTTCACAATTGTTTCAAAAAGTCTTGGTAAATAGGAAGTGATTAAAGTCTTGTTCTACAGACAATGGGTTAAATGGGCAGGCATACATACAACTGGCCCCACATACCCTCCCATCTCTCTCACAAAGAGACACACAAACACACACACACACACACACACACACACACAGATCTTTACGACAGGCTTATTGAGAAACTGTGTCAACGCCTTGTAAGACAAGGTTCATTTGTTTCACACATCTCACGGTCATCTGCTAACAGGGAACTGTGTATAGCACTAGCTACAGTAAGTCTCTTACCTGCTGGTCCTGAGGTTCCCCTAGATCCAGGGCCACCAGATGGGCCCCTCACCCCAGACTCCCCCCTAGGCCCACTGGGGCCTGGCAGCCCTCGAGACCCTGGCTTCCCTAAGAAGAGGAAACAGACATGAGTAATCAGAGGGCCTAAACTGGTTTACACAAAATGGGCAATATTACATGTAACACAAGGCAACTATGGTTACTTCAACTTACCATCTCGGCCAGGAATCCCGTCTACCCCCCTTTCACCCTGGGGACCTGTAATGGAAACAGAGAGATGAATAGAGGGAATAGAGCAATAAGCCTTATCATTACAATGCTGACTTGAGTTTTGGCTTCAAATGACAGAATATTTTAATTCATTAACGGAAAGAAATATTTTTAGTAGTTAGTGAAATTGAAGTTGAAATGAATTCATTCTGACCCGACCCATGGAGTTGAGTGATTTCAGATGTCAAGGGCCACCAATAGTAGTACATCAGGCCAGTAGGCTTTGGTGACAGCCTAAGCACTGAGCTGTTAATTAGTGGCTACAGGGATGTTAGGAAGGCTCTCTCTCGCTCGTCATGAGAGACCAAAAACAAACGTTTTCCAATGCAGCACAAAGCCTTCTCTGAGAACAATGGCTGATCCCATTTCTGAGACATACACAACTAACATCAGTTCCTTCTGACTGCTATGTTTCATCACGATGCACATGCTGGTCCATATAGGCAGAGGCAAGGTTGGTTTTAACTTGTGGCTAAAGCAGTTTTAATATAATTGGATGGAAATTGATACACTATTGAAAGTTTTTTTGACAGTGCAGCAGAGCACTCAGTCTTTTTAGCTGCAGCCAGTGCCGGGCTCTGCTCCAGGGAAGGAGAGGGCTTTCATGCCCTGAAGTGTTCGCTTTCCACACAGCCACAGAACCCTGAAAGTGAGCTGCACAGAAAACTGGACTCTCACTTGGGCCAAAGGAAATGAGTGTGTATGCAGTGTAGGAAATAGGATATGAGCAGAGGTGAGCAGGTAGAGAGCAGAAAAAGAATTACTGCTAATGGAGAAAGCTGTGAAGAGTGATTTCTGACTCAATTATCAAAACACAAACCCCTGGACTCCACTAAACAGAAATATGCAGTGTTTATCAACTCAGACCTCAGACCCTACCCATACACCAAAGAGTGGGTCAGGTACCTGCAGGTCCCTGCTCACCAGGAGCTCCTTGTGCAGGTACAGCTCCCATCAGTGAGGAGATCTCTGATGTAGTTACCCCTTTACCCTGTAGGTGGCGATGTGCTGTGGAGGCCGGGACGCTGAGTAATTGGACCTTGTGGAAGGAAACACAAAACATTAGTGGACAATGTAACATTTTAGTTCAGTGTAACCCCATCATATTTCTTGCTGACTCCTAGAGATCGTGGTAAAGTGAGTACAGACCAGACTATCCATACCTTTGCCTCCAGTGAGCTGAGCCTGTCACTCAAAGCTGTGATTCGAGTGCAGTTGAGGCAATCTAGAAAACAGCATGACATTTTTTTTTTATCATCAACAATCATAGATCTAAACATGTCATAGGCCTGCGCCCTTTTTATGGATAGTAGGAGCAGAAATAAAGCTCTTACTAGAGGCTGGTTCTCCTGTGCGTGTGGCCGGGCGGCGGAGTGTGGATGGCTTCCTCACTGCCTCCTGAGCCGCTAGCTGGTTCCCTGCATCTGTAAAGGAAGAGATATGGGATGCATGGGATCAGTGGATGACACACTGACGTTTTGCAGTCATGGTGCTTTTTTAAGTAAAGGACCCAGAATAACCTCCTCGGTGTTCCTGTCTGTGGGGTTGACAGGAACACCTGCTCTCCCCCAGGTGAGCTTCTTGCTATCAGTCAGAATGGGCCGACAACCAGTAAGTGAGGGGTACAAGAGACAGATGGAAATCGCACGCTTTCCTAAAATCAATCCATGAATTTTACAAAAGGTTATATTTATGAGAAATAAGCAAAAGATATTCTTTGCCAAGTTGCTTTAATTTTGCCCTGTTTTTATTGAGTATAAAAAGCCAAGGCCTGGGAGAGAGGGTAAAGACAAACAATAGTTTCCTTGTGCTAAGAGAATGGGTCGGCTCAGTCTCGGCTCACATTCTGTCTTGCCTTCATTTTATGAAGTGTGGGAGTTTGTGTCCCTGGGTTTTGGATGTTTTGAATGGGCCGACCTTTGTGGAACTGCTAGACTGATTCCTTTGTCTGGCCTGGTCTGGCTTCGGTCAGCCCAGGTGCTCCTGATACAAACAAGAGGCTGGGTTCAGCACCTCATTAGTGACCAGGAAGCACGTCTTTCCATTCAGTGGCCAGCAGCCATAGCCAAAGCCAAGTACTATACTCAAAGAAGCCACGAAATGGCACCTGCTACACAACACTGGAGGAGAACGATATTCTTCTTTAACAACTCGCTCACTCACTCACTCACTCAGAGCTACACTTATTGTAACATTTAATCTCATGATCTGTCTCTATCCATTGTAAACCCAGAAAGAGAATATGGAGAGCTTATTGACAAGAAGGGTAATAAATGTTAGGGAACTCAAGATAGGAAAGCATAACAGGTTGAGTGATTGCCCAAAGAGGAAGAGAGAGAGGGTAAAAGAGGAGTAGGAAAAGTCCACAGAGCACATGGTTTAGGGTAAATGGAGACTGCTTCGATAATTCCCCCCTCGACCTTTATGCTCATGATTTCAGTATTTTGGGTTTGGGATATTTCTCAGAAGTCTATGAGTATAGACGGAAGTAAGACCTGAGACTGAAATGTTATGGCATGTACTGTAGAATGTATAAAACTCTTTTATATTTCAATAACAATGAAAACTTTGCCTAGGGAGAGAACACACACTTTGCACTGCTCTCCATTTGCCTGTAACTACACTACAGTCTATGAGGGGAAGACTGTAGTGCAGTAGAGAGAAATCGAGAGGAGAAAGAGAGAGTGTGAGTGTGTGTGTGTGTGTGTGTGTGTGTGTGTGTATGTGTGTGTACATGCACATGCCAGGGACGTTTCCTTTGGACCGCAGCTCATGTAGATGGCTGCATTCAATTACAAAAGGGCTCTGGATAGGAAATCTAGCTCTCCCCCCGTCCCTCCCAAATGCACCTCTTTTCCCTCTAGACTATAGAACATTCAAGTGCCAAGATCCCCTCACCCACACTCGGGCTATTGTATAAAACTTTAAGGCGGCTCTGGCACCAGGACAACTGTCTCCCACACACCCCCAGCCTTCTAACTATCATTTACTCTCTCACTCTTTCTCTCTTTCTGTCCATCTAGCAGCTTCTCAAGTTTGAAATATTGCAGGACAACTCTATTCTTCTGCATATCTGCTGTGACACTGCCTGTAAAGTACAGGGCCTGCGCTGTGTGTGCATGCATGGGTGTGTTTATGACAAGATGTGATGAAAGGGGATGAACTGGATGCCTCGAGTGTGATCCATTCCTGTGGGCCAACAATAACATCATCACAGTTAATGAATGCCCCCTGATGGACACGGTTCACTGTATCTACTTTTTGTCCACACTGGGCCCCAGTGAGGGGGGTCAAGGAAACGTGTGAATGTGTTTGACCTTTTGCCCCATGTTGCTGTGGGCCCTCATCAGTGACTGAGTCAGTGCTCTTCATTAGAGAAATACCCCTGCAGAGAGTTCAGTGGGCCAGAGGCCATCCTGACATCAGCTCTGTCTCTTATTGCACATTTCTCTCACACACACACACACATGCATGCAAACACACACACACAGACACACACACACACACAGTTTTGTCATTTGTTTACAACTCTCAACTATAAAAAATACTGAAAAAAAAGAATAAGATATCAACCTACATCGATCGATACTACACTGGTTGTCTTCATTTTAGCAGCTTCAATCCATTGGTGGAACCCTAGTGGGAGCTGCTGGGGCAGCAGACTGACTGCAGCAGCCTGGGAGCCATCAGACTGAGAGCTAGAGCCAAGGGCACACTGACCAAGACTGCAGCTGCAAACTGAGTGTGTGTGTGTGTGCATGTGTTTATGTATGTGTGTGTGTGCGTGCACCGTTGTTTTTCACAAGCTTTTTCTGTCATGCTCCCCCCCAACAGTGCTTGCTGTTTTATTAATGGGCCAAGGTCAGTCCACCAGAGAATATAAACCAGACTTGTCATGCAAAGAGCCCAGTTTGCCATGTCAACCAGGGCAGCGTGGTTCTTCTCTCCAGAGCCCTTAACGCACATCTCACACTCAGCCCCCCTGGTCGATCCTCGAAGCTAAGAGGTTTATTTGTCCTCTATTTGGTTGAAAGATTCAGCAGCTTGTAGACAGACAGGCTTGGGGCTGTGGTGGTGACGATCATCCCTCAGCAGTTTTATGAATGTACTACTGGGTGTTTTATAGCCTCTCATATGGTCTCCAATGGTGGGTGGATGCTTATATGCAAGCTCACCCCCATCCTGCATCAGTGCCCTGGTTACCTCAAGAAAGTGCTGTGGTAAAACGTGTGACCATAGACAAGTATGGACTGCATCACACAGCCTAAAGACTTGGCCCTGGGGTTGTGTTTTCCCTTTCTTGAGTTACTTACTGGTTTATCTCAAACTTAGACGTTCCTAAGGGAGATACAGGGTCTGGCAGCAGCTGTGAACACAACCATCAAAACACACACACACACACACATACCACAGCTAGCAAGCACAGCAGAGTGTAAGGTCCTGATCCATCTCTGTCTGGTCAATGAGCTGAGCTCAGCGATGCAGCATCATTAGTGACCAGGTGCTGACGACCAGCCAGGGGAGGCGTTTGTCTCTGTCACCTCAGAAAGACTAAAGACTACTGCATGAGACAAACACAACCTTAGAAACACAAACACATGCACACACAATCTACCCTTAGAGAACACGATGCTCCTTGAAATAAGCCAAGCCGAACACAGTGGTTACTCAGTGCTTATGTGTGCTGACCGAGCGGTTTCCTTTGTCTATTTTTGTGTCCAAAAAGGACAAATTGAGGTGAACCTAATGTTATTTCATTCTCTACTCTCTCTCTCTCTCTCTCTCTCGCTCTCTCTCTCTCTCTCTCTAAGCTTGTATGGCCTTCACCTCCCATGCTATTGAGGGGCCCAGTATGGTCATCACGGCTTGGTGCTCTGCCTTCATGGACTCAGCCAATGCAAATCTGCCTCCGAAACCCAGCATTTATTGTGCTTTCCCAGGGTCCCAGGTTTCGTTTATTAGGTGATTGACTGAAAGGGCGGGACACACTTCATAATTTCCTTCCTCTGGACCTGCCACTCTCCAATGAATCCCTCCAATGACCCTGAACTGGCCGTTGGACTGGTTCCACTGTAATTACAGGTGAGAGGGGAATGAGGCCTTGGTAGAAATGTTGGTCAGGAAATTGATCCCCAGAGGTAAACTGAGCAAGGGGAATCTTTATCTCTATGTCACGTCTGAGATAAAAACAAATGCACAGAAAAAACCCTCTATGTCTGCTCCGGTTTACAAGTCTACCCGAGGTGTTGGAAAAACCAACTCCAAATGAAAACGTGGTATAGCCTCCAGGACCCTGAGGTGGGAATGTGCAGGGTCAGAGAGGTTCTTACCTCATGCACACACATTTCACCTCATCAGAGCAGAGCAATGCAGGCTCCATACCATACCCTCCCACAGAGCTAGACCTCCATCAGTCACAACTCGCCCTCTGAATACTTGCTGGGATCTTGAACCATCAACTTGGCCCGGTCACCTGTCTGAAAGGCTGAGGGCCTACGTTCTGTAGCGCAGTCTGTGTTTACCTGCTCAATCAGCTGTTAATTGGCCTCTAAAAAAAAGGTTCAGACATTCCCATAATTTTCCACACTCACTTTACACACACACACACACACACACACACACACGGCACACACACATGGCACACACACACAGGCTGATGATGTAGAGGCCAGGCCGGGGGCATCGTCTGACCGATCTTCTCTAGTGCAGCTCTGGTCCTGGCCTATTCTCTCATCAGTCCTTTCAGCTCCTCCAGCCCATCCAGCTGTGCTCCCACACACAGCCTCTAATCTTACACAGGAAAGGGAGGGTTTCTTACCTCTCCTCCCACCTCTTGGTCCCAGACAGGGGTGGTCACTCCCTACACTCCTCTGTCTCTACCTCACCTTCCCTCTCACTCACTCACTCACTCATTCACTTACCCACTCACTTACTCTCTCTATCCCGCTCTCTCTCTCTCTCTCTCTTTTTCCAGCACATGCCTGTAATGATGCTGATGGTAGAGGCAGGTATTGTGTCTCAGGCAATTTGGTGCAGTCTGGCTGCCTCCCTACCTCTTGCACCCTCCCTGACAGGCGGTGGTGTGTAATTACAGAGCAGGGCCGGACTGAGTGGCTGGCTGGTGGGTAACTGTGGACTGCTGACAGAGGTGTTTGTCTGGCCTAAACACATCTGCTCCCATTAGGATTCTGGGACAGGAGACTGGCCTCATTGGGCACAGACAGCTGTAGAGTAGACCTCTCTCTACAGGATGCAGCATTCACCTTACCTCCATAACCCCCCCTTCCTCCCATCCAACTTCCTGCTTATTGTATTTTCCAGAAGGTTTCATTGGAGAGAACTCTCTAAACCTGCAGAGAATTGGTCTGGACTGCCGAGAATACCTGCAAGGCACTCGTAAATACTACAAGAAAATTGTGCTTTGTTTCACAAACACTCACCACCTCCACCTCTAATTACTGACTACTGCAGGCCAACCTCCAGTCTTTGTTAACCACTTGTCTTGGTGTGGATTTGTATTTTCCTTTTAGCTAAAGCCTGAGCCACTGTCGGTCCTCTCAGTGAGTGACATGATGCCGGAATGCCCACAACAGCAAGTGGCTCAGGGTGTGTTCAAAGAGACGGCCACAAAACAAAAGCCAGAGTGGAATCTGGTATTCACACCAACAATGCAAAGCTAAGCATTTTAAAAGTTTATGAGTTTAAAAATGGAATAACCACCACCAAAAACCTTAAGATTGTTAGTGTATGGCAAAATGGAAACAATTTTCTCGGTGCCATGAAAACAAACAATGCTGTGGTCTGTGTAAAGTAGCTAAAATTAGTGGTGGGCACATCTGTTGAATTGAAGCATGCTGGTTGGGATAGGCTGCACTGCAAATCCACCCGCCAGTCTTAAAACATTTCCTCCACTTGAAAGCAGCAGATGTCTAATAAAAACGTGTGGCGGAGGCTGACGTTCCAACTCACACCCTTCACTTTTATTAAGACAGACACAATAACACAGAAACCCGATAAAAACCCAGCTTCTTTCATGCACGACCCCAGTTGACCTGCATGCAGGCGTCTTTGTATACTTTTCCTTGGCAACACTCTCGCTTTCAAACAAGTCAGCTGGCATGTTGTCCAGTGATGTGTGATCCCTCCCTCCTCCTGTACTCCTTCTACCGCTCTCCTGTGGTCACCAGGGAAACCAGTAAAAACAGGACTCCAGAGCTACTGACAAGGGCTGTCTGGAGGAAACCACATGCTCCTCTGCTGTTGCCTTAGTGTGGCAGGGTGGGGACCGTCTTGTCTGTGACCTCTCCTCATAATACACTCCCAACACACCGCAGTAATTAAACCCCACTCCTCTCAGCCAACACGCTGCCACAAGTGGCCGACAAACAACAGCTCGAAAAACAACTGAGCCGAGACTTAGACCTGCTGACTGGCCTCGACACAACACAATAACTGCACAAGCTTGAGATAGTGTGCATGCTGCAGCAAGCTATTGAGAGCAGCTTACACTTTTATAGGACTTTGTGACTGTGAAATAAGTACAGCACAGTAACAATATTATGTGCCTATGAGGCTATGATGCTGGTTAGTATTGTTAATACTGACATTTAGAAGAAGGCATGGTGTCGACATCTTGGTTTGGATGTTACAGAAAGAAAGCCAGGATCAAAAACATATAAAAGATAGGGTACAATGAGATAAATTTAAACCATAATGAACATCTATTGTACCAACCAATAGGAATAGTGGTCAAGAAATAAAATGTACCCATTGCTGCTTTCTGCAAAAACATGCGGTTGAATTCCTGGCCAGTGGACCCTTTACCCCTGTTCATTAGAGAGGTTGACAAGAGCTCCAGCTCTCTGCCCACAACTGCAGCCAAGCAGAGGCAGCCAATCCACAAGCCTCCAGCTAAACATCCTGCCCCATGTCTTCATGTCTATATACAGTCAGCACTGGGTGAGTAAATCCTTTGCCCTCAGTGTTTGAAGGACACGTCCATTCCAACACAGTTTATTTGCCTGAGGTTGGTCTGAATGCTCACTTATTATGGCTCAGAGGTCTGTTGCCACACCAGCCAAATGTAATTTCCCTACCGTGATGTGATTTGTGTGCAAGAGAACATATGAGGTGAGGTCTTGTAAAGAAAAAGGCTTAAATCACCCCCATTTTCCTTAACCACCCATGTAAACAACAAAAACAACCAAGACTCCCCTCTGACGACCATACAACAGGATCCATGACAACCAAACACAAAAGCTCCAGCCTAATACAATGACTATGTGATAGCCACTGCAGCCCTCCAGAGCTAAGCCATGATTGCCAGACTGCAGCCATTCCAACTCCCCTTACGACGATATTCTGCTTCAAGAGCAAACCATAAACCTGCCTTAATCTGCTGGGCTACAAAATGAACTAAGAGCAGTGGACATGTGCGGTAAGAAATGGGCCAAACTTTTCTTCACTATTGTTTCAGTTTTCCTCAGGATTCAGCATTGTCCATTTCCCTCCACCATAAGAAACCATTTGATTTGTCAGGTTCTGTTGGGACATCTCGTATAACCCACTAATCTCCATTTTGCCTTTATAAGCTTGGATCATTTTACCGTTGAGGTATTCGACCCCACTCAGAGTTTGTCAGGGTGAAAAATGTTAGATGTAGCATTCAGTTTTACCACATTTATATGAGACAGAGGCAGGGGAGAGAGATTGGTAGGACACGAGTCTGAGGGAGTTTCTACTTTATGATTTGTAGTATCTTCTCATCAGATATTCCCAGTCTTCAGTGTAAATATTCTAGTCTGCCAATATAAACAGCCTATAGCAATATAAAGGATACATATCTCTGCTGGCAAAACCTTGTATCTACAAAGTTTCATCATTTCAAGAATGAAGACAATCAGGCTTGTTTTAAATTGACAACCTTGTGTTTCAGAAATTATAAAAGGGTTACATAAATCTCAGGGGTCATAACATTTTCTCAGCCCACAGAGGACCATGCAATCCTTCAATCCTGGTAAAAACATGAAAACCTCTAAAGAGCTATAGAGATACACACGAACCACATCTACACTTCCAGTATACGGAGCTATAAGAAGTTCCTGTCAGAGGATATGTTCATGCATGAAAGGAAGGCAGACATGGAAGACTGGCTGATAAAGTGCAGTGGGCAGTGCCTGTGTGTCTGCCATGCTGCATGTATGAAGAAGTCCTTTGTTGTGGACCTGCCTGAGTCATATAGACACAGACTGGACTCAGCAGCAGGGTCTCAAAGCCCTTGATTTAGATGGCTCGTATACTCTCCTCTGATAAAAACCTCACTGACAATTTAGAACAATGGTAAAATCTCAACTCATAATAGTTATAATAGAAATCATTACAGTGAATACTCCCAGGTAAGAGACTAGAAGAAAACACAAACTAAACTGACATGAGACACACATCTCTTTCATTAGATCATATGAAATCCACCTACTGATCCTCACTCACTCTATTACATACAGACAAACAGTCGCATATGGCTAAACTCTCAAAGCAATGGCAGCGTGCCAGGATCAACATCATTCCCTCCACACATTAGGTTCTCCAGGTTGAGATTGATGGTCCTCCTGCACATTGCTGCCTCATCGTTTTCACCATCAACTCAAAGCCAAATCTGAGCATCAGTCTTCACATCGTTATACATTTGTGCACCTGTTGAAATACACTCATGCATACATGCATACACACACACACACACACACACACACACACACACACACAGACTCACAGACACTCACACACACAGACACACACTCTTGTTTCCTATCAGGATATGTGTTATATCACTGGGGTCAGAGGAGAGCTGTCTGTATCTAGAGGGCAGTACAGCTTACAAGATCTGGCTGCCTGCCTCCTGCCTCCTGCCTCCTTCTATTGGGGTTGTCATCACTGTACTGCACTGTCCAGAAAGTGACCAGGATACTGTAGTTCCTGTGCATCTGTGACACCAGTTGGAATAACACCCTCATCAATCAAGATCTACTGTGTCACTCTTCTCAGTGCTCTGACAGATGGGGCATCTATATATATCTTGAAGACACATATAAACCTGGTTCTTTAGACAATGCAACCATCAACCTGACCTGAAGACATTCAAACTATCATTTAGAGCAGCAGGGTGGCTTACTGAGTAAGGAAGCATAATCCTGCTGAAGTGTCCTTGAGCAAGACGCTGAACCCTTACCAGCTACAGGGGTGCTGTTCTGTAATTGACCCTGCTTTCTGACCTCCCTGGTGGGGGGCAAGTGAAAAGAGGGATCCCTTATCTACCAATAAGGGATAGTGGGATCAATAAAGTATCACATTATTACACACATCATATGACAGCAATGATATTGAGTATTGTATGTGTGTACGTTTGTATACAAATACTGAGTAAACACAGACATATGCATGCAAGTACACACAAAACATGTATGCACATGCACAAAGGAAATATATATACACCCTCACGCACACGCATGTACACACATACGCACAGTGAGTGGAGTAAATGGCTGTGTGAAGCTGAGCTGCTTTCAGTCTAATCCCTGGGTGAATGGTGCGCTGTGTGCCAGGCATTCCTCTGTGTCTTTCTGGAGCTTTCTGGGGATTAGACCCCACTTACTTCCAGGGGCCGCAGGGCTGGATCAAAGCTGATTGGGCTTTTTGGGTTCAGGGTGATAGCGTGTGGAACACTGAGCCCATACTCAGGTAGACGCACAGGGAGGCACCAGGGAACACAACACCGTGGCCGAGACGTGAGACGGTGACACAGGTCACACACACCTGGTGGAGGTCAAACCTGCACTAATCCAGCACAGCGCTAACCCACACTGTGCTGATTGATGGCTGGCCTACAGGAGGTAAAACATGGATCTAGGCTTAAACTGCAGCAATAATGGAGGAATGCTGGACCTCAGCTCCTAGAGGTTACACAAACACAGAACACAAATGACTGAGATTTTAATCAGGGTTTTCCTCCATCATGTGTCCACACAGTATAAGGAGAGCCTTTCATGGGGAAAACATGTAAACGAAACATGCATGTGTAAAATGTCCACACAAGACTGCCTAGCTTGATACTCTTGATACTCTTGATCACTAGCACTACACTGCTGTCGTTCCACTGGCTAAACTTACATCCAACACAACACAAGGCAGACAAAACAAACATGTGGACTGATCTCTCAACAGTGACCTCAGATCACCTTAACAGATTCATATAGCTTTTGACCTTTGCCCTGGTCGAAAAACTAGAGGTTTTTCTTAATCCAGTTAAGACAACACAGAGGATGTGGTGGAAGTCTTTATCATACTACAAAGTGTTAAAGATATGAATTACCAAACAGCCCACAGCAAGTCAAACAGACTGAGATGGCAAAGATCTCTGGTCTTCCTGCAGAAGTGCAACAGCAGGATTAACGTGGCTTTCGAAGGCCCCCTGGGCACACTTTGAAAATAAACTGTCTCTAACCCCACATCCCCCCGCTTTACAAATGCTAAATGCAAATTTAGTGTGTGTGTATATGCAATACTCAGGAGGAAAACACCAGAAGTACGCATACCTGGCTGCAACCAAATTTCCCCTAGTGGGATAATAAATTTGACTTGACTTGACTTGATTTAGTCCACATAGTGCATGACACTCTTTTCATTGCGTTGCAGGAATTTCAAAGGCTAATCCATGTATAGCCAGGGCTATCTGCAGCATCTCAGTCGCTGCCTTACCTAAAATGTAACGTGACAAACACTTATATATAAACACACATACATACCACACACACATGCCCGTACACACACACACACACACACACACAAAAGGGTGATTCTACCAAAGATTTTCAAACTGGGGGTTGGAAAAAAGTTGTATTTTATTTTCCCCAAACTTTGGACATATCCTCTACCTTCTGCCATCACACCAGAATGAGGGTCTTATCTCTGAAAGGCACTTCAACAGACAGAGCTGTGTGAAGACATGACCACAAGGATGGATGGATGAACACACACACACACACAGAGGAGAGGTTCCAATGCAGGGGAGTGG
>OOFE01028258.1:2500-11023 GCA_900323365.1 Monocentris japonica
GCTGACGCTCTATACAGAGTGACTTGTAGTGAGTGAGCAGGTTGAGGTTCAGTGTCCAAATGGGAGGCAAATAATCTGATTGGTTGAGTTAAACCTCATGGGGCGGAGCCAAAGAACCAAAGTAACGTTACACTGAAGTCCAGTGAAAGAGGTAAAAGAGGAGCTAGCTAATATTATGAAGCCTAGCGCTCTGCTACTAACTGAAAAAAATATGATCTAGCCAAATTATACTAGGTTAGCTTGTGAGCCTTTATGTTCAAACTAGCCATACTAGCCTCTAGCTATCTAGGTAAGCTAGTTAGCTAGCCAGATGATCCTCCAAGATCATGAATGAATGAAAGAAAACATCTTTGCTAGTTATATTTTTATATCGATATTTTACCCAGTTAAGTTATTTTAACTGGGTTCCTTCTTTGCCATTCAAGTTGTCTAGTGAGCGAACTTGCACTCTCAAAAACTGCAGTTCTTTGGCTCCACCCACTGAAGTTTAACTCAACCAATGAGATTATTTCTGCCTCCAGAGCAGCTCTGCCTCCAGAAAATGGGTGTTCTGGGGGTCGAACCATGCTCTTTCTAACCAGCCTTGTCTTCAAAACAGCATGTGTGTAGTCCCTATGCTTATTATGCTGTATGTGGTATTTTACACATTGGCCATTGACCTCACATAACCATGACCTCATTTTTCAAGTAGACAAGGCTAAAGGTGATTAAGATTTTGCCATCAGAGCCTCTAGCAAATTCACAATTAAAATTCATTTTGAAATCACTTCTAAAAATACACTTTAATAGACTTGCTTTTATGTAATGATTTTGCCCACTTAGTGTACTTTTTTGTTGTTTATGTTTTCATTTTTTTCAACCAGCTTTTCCTTTGAATGTTTTCATCTCCTTTTATATAGATTTTACAGTTTCTTGTTTTTGTGCCTTTTGTAAATCACTTCGTAAACTCTGCTTGTAGATATGTGCTAAATAAAAGCAGTTTATTGCAAGGAAATGGCCAGTTGACATTCACCCCCACTGACTTTGTCTCATTAGGTGCTGCCATCTTGGGCCTTGTTGATCCAATCGAGTGTTAATGCCTATTGGCCCGATGTCTGTCTAATATCTTTAATTTGCTCTCTGGATAATGTCTGCTCCAATTTGAAGCATGAAGAGTTAATTTCCAAAACTATCTGTCAATGTTTTTTTTTTTAAGTTCTATAATCTGCTTTGATTTTGTGCAATCAAACATTTTGTATTTTGTGCCAGCCGCTGAGTAGATATGTCATTTTGGAATGAAACTCCTCATATTTACAGTGTAACCAGTGTGCATCAGCTGTGTATAACAAGATTCTAGACTGGCGTCTTGCTCTGATTACCACAAATAAAGGTTTATTAAGCAAGATAAGTGTTATTCAGTGAGGAAGACTTTTGTATCTATCTAGTATCTATCGGTGTGCAAGAAACGCACAGACAGGGTCACTCAGTTCACCCATGAGGCATTTATTCCCATGACACTAAAGCACAGAACACTCATTCTGATACGCATTTAGACACATTACACTTTACACATTACACACACTAAATAGTGCAAACTCTCGAATGCCATTCACTCACACAGGAAAGAGCAAAGTAAACACAAAAATAAGTTTCAATGCTTCAGCAAGCCGCCATAAAGACATTCAGAAATGCCAATACATTGGTGCAACGGTAAACAAAACACACAAACAAACAGAGGGAACGAGATGAACAACCATTCGAAGTGTAGAGGAATATATTCATTTGGTTTCTTAACTGCAAGACATGCTGTTTCAAGCCAGCAGGGTCTGCTGTGCCATGAACCTATTGTTGGTAAGATTGATGATGAGGTCAGTTACTGGCAGATCAAGAATTTTAGTTCTACAAACATTTCTCAGAGGCAGAGCTGCTCTGGAGGAAGAAATAATCTGATTGGTCTAGTTAAACCTCAGTGGGCGGAGCCAGAAATCCAGTGTTTCTGGCTAAGAAGCCCAGTGAAAAAGGTGAGGGCAAAAAAAGAGGAACTAGCTAAAATTATGAAGCCTAGCGCTCTGCTACTAACTGAAAAAATACAATCTAGCCATACTAAGTTATCTAGGTTAGCTAGCTAGCCTGCTGACCTTCCAATATCATGAATGTCATGGTCATGAAAGAAGTCATTGCTATTTAGATTTTTGTTTAGATTTTGACCAGAGTTCCTTCTTTGCACTCTGAAAAACTGTGGTTGGCTCCGCCCATTGAGGTTCAACTCAATCAATGAGATTATTTCTGCCTCCAGAACAGCTCTGCTTCTGAGAAATGTTTGTAGAACTAAAACTCCAGTCTGCACCTGCAGGGTGAGATGCTGTGGGATATGTGTAGGCGTAAGTCTTGGTGTGATGTCAAGGTAATGTGAGTGTGAGAACAGGTCTGATCAGTGTTGAGCGCGGGTGTGAAGGGAGGTTGTTCTCAGATGCCTGAATTTACTTCTGTAGATGTGTGCATTATTCAGTGAAACATCTGTGATGGCAGATGCCCTTCATCATAACACCAACACTCGCTCACACCCGCCTCCTTTTCCTCTAACATCCAAGCCAAGTTTTGACATAGGAATTCACCCTAAATACCACAAAGGATGGGTGCATTAAATCCTGGTAAATGTTTACATAAAATCTCATGGTATGAATTTGCTTATCTTGAAGACTATTGATTTTGTGCCTCTGGCGGACAGAGAAGACAGTCCCAAAGTTCATTCATTCCTGCATTTTTGCCTCTCTGCTTAATGCATTGCGAGGTTTCATAGAGGCGAGTCAAAACCTCTTTCTCTCCCTCCGTCTCTGTTTAGAGGGCAGGAAAGCAGGAAATGCCCTGCCTTTCAAATGACATATTCAATCCTCCTCTTCATCTGCATCAAAGCCATGATTGGCCTGTCCCCTGGACCTGCTGCCTCTGGTTGAATACTGGCCTGCTGGTCCAGACTGGTAGCCATACTGGTTACCATGGTCGTCATCCTCATACTGGCTCTGGTACTGGCTTTGATGCTGCTCTCCATCTTGGTCCCCATACTGGTTCCCCTCCTGGTACTGGTTGTGTTGCTGATATTGGTAGCCCCTCTCCTCTGGGGCCGACCAGCCCTGATAGGGCCCCTCTTCCTGTTCCTGGGGGTAGAGGTCGCCGTCAGGGGCGAAGCTGTCGTCGAGGTGGTCGTCATAGCGCTGGTAGGAGCTGGCGTGCGCCTGCTCCGCTTGGGCGTTCAGCTCCAGCGTGCTGTGCCACACTCCATAGCAACCGTAGATCAACAGACCTGAGGATGAACAGACCATAATAGTTAAAACGTCCACCTGATAACAAGTTATATAACCTGACAGGACAGACGGTAGAGATGCCAGTCCAAGAGACTGGCTAGCTGAAGACAAGCTGGGGAGTGTTATGGATTCTCATGAATTCCAGAAGCTGGGAAACTTTCCCTTCCATTCGTCATCTGCCAACCAACTGCAGATGTAACAGAGAACAAAGTCTGGAAACACAACCTGAAGTAAGCTGTATTCAGTACACCTCTACAAACAAGGAAGCAAGTGAAATAACTTCATGTAATATCAAAACAAATGTCTAAGCCTATCTGAGAGTATTTGCATTGTATTTTCAACAACCAGTAGTGCTCCAATGCTGCTCACCTATGAAACACCAGACCGTGAATCTGGCCCAGGTGAGGGGAGACAGTTTGAGCATGAGGTAGGAGTTGACCAATATGGCCGCCGCAGGGACAAAGGGCAGACAGGGCGCCATATAGGGCAGTCTCCGCCCACTTTCCGGCTGTCGCACAATCACAACTACCAGTGTTGCCATGACCCCAGCTATTAATGTGGCCAATAACCCTGAAAAAACTGCCCCAGCCCCTGTCCCTTGTTCAACGCCAAATATGACAGTGGTCCAGAGGAGGAAGGAGAGGAGGAAGAGGAGGAGGGTGCATCTGGTCACTATGCGGCCAGTGGCGGGGGTGGGCCTGGCCGAAGCATCGGGGATTCCCAGCCGCACTCGCAGGGTGTAGTAGTGACCGCCCAGAAGCCTTTTCAGGAGGGAGGCAGGGCCCGTGTGGAAATCCGAGTCATCGCTCTCTCCTTCAGTCCCACTGGAGTGATAGGAGGACGACCCGTCAGCATCTGAACCTCCAATCAGCATCTGGTCATCTTTGGTGGGGACGGCTCCGTCGTCCTGGTGCTTCAGGCCATCTGCGTCCTCCCCGGAGGTGAACTGGTGTGTGTCTGTCTGTTCGTCGGGCTGGTAACGCAGTACGAGCACACACACGCTGACCAGTGTGTAGGCCAGCAGGGTGCCGATGGACATCATCTCAATCAGGTCCCTCAAGCTGACCAGCAGAGCCAGGAGGGCAGCCAAGCTCCCCGACACCACACACGCCACCGTGGGAGTGTGTGTGAATGAAGACACATAAGATAGGAACCTGCAAAAATATCAAAAACATCATGTAGTCAGTTACAATGAAATATAACACCAACCTGCCAGTGTCAGTGCCATGTTCTCCCCACTGAGCTACACAGGGCTTCGGACTGTGTTTGTGTGTGTGTGGGTGTGTGTAGTGCACATGTCCTCACCTGAAGAGCAGTCCATCCCTGGCCATGGCATAGATGACCCTGGGCATGGGGAACAGGGAGCCCAGCAGAGAGACGGTAAGTCCTGCTATGGAGCCGACAGCCACAGTGTACTTGCCCCATAGGAAGCCGTGCACGGCGAACATCTCCATGAGGGGAGCCGAGCCATCGATCATGTCGTAGGGAACCATGAGTGTCAGGATCACACTCACCTAGAGAGAAGAGAGGAAGGTGGGTGGGGAGCTAATAGGGCTAGACTGATCTGATCAATATTGGTCAGTAAATATTTGGTGTTGGCTAGTTAATGTTGATCGCCACCGATACGATGGAGGTGAGGATGTGATTTTACTCAACAGCTTCAGGGGTGTCAGCCTGTGAAACCTGCACAGTCAGTATATTTTGACCGAAGAATTATACTTTGCTACATTTGATGACACGTTTTCTACTCTCGCCACAAGCATTCGATCAGATGCATTGCATGAGACTGCGTCAGTGGTCCATAGTAAACTGCAACAACAATCAAACCTGTGCAAAAGTGGAGGAAACAATACGATAACTAACTGTAACACTGGGGTTTCCTGCTGGCTCAGCAGTCTAAGATGCATGACGTGTAACTACAACATCCCGGGATCAAATCTGGCCTGGGACCTTTGTCATCCCCATTTCGCTCCGCCAATCCATCCCGTCTCTCTCCACCATCACTATCTAATGAAAGTAAAAATGCCCCCAAAAAACAAACTAACATTAAACGCTCTCATTTCTCTGTGATACTAGCTTAAGTAACATTAGCCAGGATTATTGGTTAGCGTTAGCCTGGTTGTTGTCTGGATAGTTTGCTAGTGTTGCTAGCTAGACAAAAGAAACATCAGGGTAGTAATGTTATTGAATAAAATAATATAATGTTTTTATTTTTAATCACAGATCAAATTGTGATCTGAATTTCAGAATCTGGTTTTAGGAGCTCAACATAGCCTTTGAGAATATGTTCAATATCACATATTGAAGAACATTTTTACACCAGATATTAGTGAACGTTCAGCAAAGTAACAGTACTTAGGTAGGATATTTTGGTACTCGCTCCACTGCTGGTCTGTGCGAGTGTGTATGAAAGTGTGAACTAACAGACACATAAGCGGTGAGGCAGGTGACCAGCGAGGCCGTGATGGCGTAAGGGATGGAGGTGTTGGGATTCTTGGCCTCCTCTCCTGTCGTTGCGATGATGTCGAAGCCGATGAAGGCGTAGAAGCAGGTAGCTGCACCCTGCATCACCTGTACAGGAGCCAATGGCAAGAGTCGAAATCAAGCACACTTTGATTTTTTTCACATATTCAAAACCACTTCAAAGTATTGGAAAGTTGTGATGTCTGGAGAACAAACTGAGCAGCTGGGCTGAGCAGCAGCTTCTTGGCATCGACCAGAGGAATCGATGGTACAGGAGCTGATCGATTCAGAAGAACTGGGCAATTTGGAACCGGAAATAAACTGTAAGCATTTCTCGATCTCCAGGCCTACTTACCCCTGACCAGCCGTAGGGCAGGAACCTGCCACTCTCCCAGTTGCTGGCAGAGAGGAAGAAGAGTCCAGCGATGATCATGAAGACCCAGACCACCAGGTTGACCACGTTGAGGACGTTGTTGAAGCCCACTGAGTTACGCACCCCCAGGGCTATGATCATTGTGACCAGCAGGGCAATGAACAGGGCCAGCAGGTCTGGGTACGTGTCCTCCCCCTTACCTGGCAGAGAGAAACAGCAGCGGTGTGTATGAATATGAAGCAGACAGTTGCTGAAACGTTTGTGCACAAGTGAAAGTTGAGACGACGTCCATATCTGCTATCTGTGTTGTTTGGTGAAATCGGGACCTAGATGTCTTTCTGACATCAGCTCAAAACGGTTTCCAAACCTGTTTTAATATGATTTTTTTGCGCTGCCTGAACATCATATTATGAAAATGTTGTGGGTTGAACTTGGCCACCGTCTGCACATCGCCGTCCATTAAACACTTGCAGGGATGTTAACAAAATGTATCACCAGAACATACCCTGTGTTGAAAAGTAACACGGATTTATGCCATCCCGAACTCGATGCAAGACGCGCCTTGTTTTTAAGAGTGTACTGACCGAGTCCTCTGAGCGTGCCCAGGTGTGTTATCATGTAGTTGCTGATGCTGTGATTGGCCAGGGAGTCGAACATGCTGCTGAGAGCCGACGCCCCTGCCGCCGTGCCGATCAGGTACTCCAGGATCAGGTTCCAGCCAATGAAAAACGCCACGCACTCCCCGACTGTCACGTAGCTGTAGGTGTAGGCCGAGCCCGTGGTCTTGGGGACCCGCACACCAAACTCGGCATAGCACACTCCTTCACGAAACACAGACACGCACACACGAAGAGAAGAGGATAGATAAAAATAAGACAAATAAATAAAGATCCAGCATCTTTGTAGACAGATTTATACATCGTCAGGGGTCTCACCTGACAGTATGGAAGCCACTGCTGCAATGATGAAAGACAGGATGACCCCTGGCCCGGCCATCGCCTTAGCGACCAACCCGGCAACGACGTACATCCCCGTGCCGACGCAGCTCCCCACCCCCAGCGACACCAGGTCCACGGTGGTCAGGACCTTGGCCAGCCCGATCCCTGACCCCTCAGTGACCTCGGTGAGGTCCTCTGAGCCGTGACTCATGGCCCCTATGGGTTTGGTGCGCAGCAGGCGGGAGTACATGTTGTACCAGGCGTCGCCCCAGGACACTCGGCCCAGCCACCCCGCCATCACTACGCCTGTAAATTATGTTTGTGTGTGTGTGTTTCTGCCTCTTTCGCCCACTACCTTACTTCCTCTATCATTCTCTCCCCCTCATTCGGGCCTGACTTCCTCTTCTCTTCTTCCTCCCTTTCTCAAAATCCCCCTATGGCAGCCTCAGGGCACATAATCCAAACAACAGGGCATAGATTCTGTAAAAAAGACAAAAAAGTATATTTCTGTTGAGTGGTAAAGTAACAACCACTAAATTGGCACCACTGGTAAATTTTAGCTGTGGTTGGTAAGTTTCCTCTACTCTACCAGCCACTCCAGCAGGTAGCCCGCCATCCTTGGGAGGTCCTCATCTAAAAATCTAATTTTAGGATTTACTTTTTATGATTTACCAGCCGCTCTGGATAACAAACACTATATTTGGTGCCCCAACGAACAGTACCAGTTAACCCAATATCCCATATCCCTATTACTCCACAGAGGTGTATAGAGTTGTGTTGTACGGTAAGGGCATAGTGTAGCGTTCAAACAGATATGGATATTTGAGGGCCAATACCATCACCGATATTTTTTGTGCTGAAGCTGCCAATAGCTTATATTTTGTGCCGATATTCAATATTTTGAAATTTGACCATTTAAGTGCAAAAAAAAACCAAACAAATTCAGGATAATAATATATACAGTACCAGTCTTTAGTTTCTCTTTATTTTTACTATTTTCACACACATATTAGAATAATAGTATCATCAAAACTATGAAATAACATGAAAGGAATTATGCAGTGACTAAAAAAATGTTAAACAAATCAATACGATCTTAGATTTTAGATTCTTCAAAGTAGCCACCCTTTGGCATTCGGCATTAACAAGCAAAGAAATTCCACAAATTCACTTTTAAAGGCCACAATCACTATGTGTGCTTTTAAAATCATGATTTCATCATTGATCGTCAACATTCTCCACCTCTAAATTTAAAATTTCAAGTTCTAAATGAAAACTACTCATTGGGGGTGCATTTCCAAAAAACTTTTTTTTTAATTTAAATTTTAGTTTTGAAAAGAAATTCATACATAGGGATCAACTTCACTATTTATATTTGTCTAAGAAACTCATTTCAAGCATTTAAGCATCAGCCTTTAGATCAAAATGTCTTTAAGATCATGAGAAACAGTCAGGTGTGTCCAAACGT
>OOFE01028261.1:0-12448 GCA_900323365.1 Monocentris japonica
CTTGGACTGACGTTACAGTTAGTTAGCTGGCTGACAAAGAGGAGGCAGCCACCCAACACACTGAACTGTCCGAACTGTCCAATCACAACAGAGTGTGTGGCTGTGATCCCCTCCCTCTGGCCTGCAGGCTATCCAGTCACATTCCAGCTGTGTCTTTTTATTTGTCCAATCACAGCCCGGCTGCCTGGCTGTTGTAGTTCACTAGCAGTGGAGAATAAATTTGGCTAATTCCTGCATACAAGGGCAGAGTGTTGATGTTCAGTTTGTACCAAAGTAAGCCCTTCTTGTTTCTGATTGGCACTTGTGGTTCGCAACTCCTCATACCCAAGTTATTTTGAGTATCTAGATCTTTTGTAACAATTCCCTAAAACATAAGCCTGTAATTTACATTTTATTGAGGCATAGTGCAATTATGAATGCTATAATCATTGTACATACATCTCTCTCTATATATGGCAGCATCTTTGTTGGCTTTGTAATCATTACTTTTTTGGCAGATTGAATGTGCGGTATTGAAAATATGTATCTATGTAATTGTATTGTATGTCTAATGGCTAATTCATTTTTGGAAGAAAAAATATGTTATTTACATCTTTGTTTTTGTTTCTTTTTTTTAAAGAGGAGAATGTAAATTTTCTGTTTTGCCAGTTTTATTTCTCAGCAAAGAAATATTGTACAGTCTCAGAACTGCATAAAGAGGAATATTATTATTGAACAGCAGATTGATGGGTACTCCAGTACTTACAGTAGCTGTTTTGTTAAATTGACTTTTCTATGAAAAACTGCAGACTAAATCTAATCTACAGGGCTAAGTGTATTAGTTAAGTTCTTAACTGGCTTCAGGAACAGAGCACTTGTTATATAGGCATAATCACAATACTCAATGATTCTTTTATTTTAGTTCATTGCACAGCATCTCAGTAAGTATTAACTTTGAGAGACGATAGTCATTAGTCTACCACACATCCCGTGACCCCAAACACCATCACCCTCACAAACCCCCTTGTACTGATAGAGCCAGTATGCAATTTGCTTTATTGAACAATGTGGATGGTGGCCAGGTAAAATGTTGCTTTAACTCAGATTTTGCCTAAAATCTGTGGTTAACAGGGAGGTGTGATTATCCTCCTCCACCGCCTCCTCCCCTATTATAACACTGTATGGCTTGTTTCATACCAAGTATCCAGGCTCAGTATTCTAGAATCTGTCAGCGTTGAGTCTTCTAGAATCAGTGTGCACACGCATACACACACTCGCAAAAAATAATCAAGTATTTTACCTAATGAGGATAATACCTTTCCAGTTTTCTTTTGACTTCAGTTCCATCTTGATGGCCACTAGTCATTAGAATGTACAGCAGTGTTATTTTAGATTTTATTCATGAAATAACAACATAGGAAAATACATACAGTTGACATGTACATATTGCCTTATTGAATAAGCTGTGCCTCTCTGAAGTCCCATGCAAGGCACCGGTGTTTTTATGAGTAAAGATGTTATGGCCAATAATGTCACATAAGGCAGCTGGAGGATTGCTTTGTTTGGGTTTGGGCTGGTGGTCTCATTGTGTTATTTTGTGCTATAGCAAGCCCTGGTAACACATGAAGTGTTGCTTATGTACTACAGACATCATAAGCACATTATGAGTGCATTATAATCAGAACACAATTTCTAATAATTTGATAACTGTCATATCAGATTCACGATGTCTTCAAATGCATGTCACAATGCATTACAATGCATGGAGTTTTCTGATGTGATCGTAACTGAACAATAGTGCAAATACGCTTCAATACGCTTGGAATGCAAAATTACCACCAGCCTCTAGCCAAGTGCTCTGGTTTCAGCATCTAGTCTACCACTCACTTTAGCAGGTAACCAACCATCATGAGGAGGTTCTATTCTTTTCTGAAATTTTAGTTGGCTGGTAAATTTTGGCAAGCACCAGCCACTGTGGCCAGTGGTCAAAAAACATTTCCTGCCCTGCAGACAATGTACTTGAAGTAAATGAGTTATCAAGCCCCACGCAAACGTCCTGGGCTTTCAATAACCACTCATCAACAGCATGGCCTAATAGGGCTATTGTGGGCCAATTCATGTCACTGAATTTTGCCCTTATCAGTGTCAATGTGATTCTTGTTGCCAGAAGAGATGATTTGAAGGTAGTTGTGTCCCTGCTGTGGTTAAGTGGCTGTTGATGCTGGCCCAGTTTTGTTCAAAGGAAAAATTCTTGATAAAACAATTCACATATGTAATCTACTGAACGTAGACAGTCCAGTCAGTATTTATGAGCCTGAATAAGTCTTTCTAAAAGCTAAAACCAGAGGATCAAGACTCTAATGTTTGATGTGAATAAGGGACAAAACCTGGAGGAAGAATATTGACAGTGCATTTAAGATTGACTTAAAGTTTTACTTTACTTTATTTGCTCAATGATAAAACATCAAGGCAAAGTGATTGAAAAACAGCAATAAAATGTGCTGATAAATATACAGAAAGCTGAAATTACTACTTGGATTAATATTTGTTTCTAATGAAGTTTCTTTTAGTTCTTTTAGTGAGACATATGCCCATAAATTCACCCTACATGGTCATGGTGTCCAATTTGCTGTCAGCGGAGGAGCACAAGGATTTGTCTCGATGATTTCATTAAGACACTCTTGACTCTTGTTTTCTTGCTTTGTAAGACACTTGTTCATTTTCATAAATCAAGACTGACCTACAAATGTGGTATGAAGAACTGCAGGGCCAAGATTGGGAAGATTACTTTGAAAATGTGAATTGGTGCCTGTTTAAAATTGTAAATCGGGAGCATAAACCACTGTTGTACTCAGTCGCAGAAACACATTCTGATTGCTTTCAGATAGCTTACTTTGGGATTTCTTTGCCTCCACATCCATAGAATATGAACTCATTTGGATAGTGATATTATGATCAAAAGTATCTTCACTCTGATTACTTTGGATTTTTTTTCTGTACCTACAACAGAATACATGTGCCATTTTGTAACCTGGTTACTTTAATCCTGGTAAATGTATACCATTAGTCCCCACCCTAGTGCAGGTCTGTGACAGTCTGTCATGATAACATGATCGTAATGGTCTGCGAGGACCTGAGTGCTAGACCTAAGTCAAATTATAACTGAACTCATTTGTACTACACAACCTCTGTCAAGCACTGAAAATGTAGTTGACTAAAAGTTGATTTGATACAATTTTAGGCAGTCTACTTGTAAAGCGAAAGCATAAACTCTATAAAATGGAAATCGATTTGTGACGTTTTGTGAACACTTAATTGAACATGCTCCAGGCGTATTGCCAAGCAATGGGAGTGGGGTGAAGTTGCCCTTTAGATGTTAATTTGGGCTCTTTGTTACAATTTCATTCCTAATGGTTAACATGAAAGGACAAAATCAGTCTGAAACAGAATTCACAAATGTTCTTCCTTCAATCTTAGGGAGTCTAGTCTAGATTTGTGTACATACACAAGTCGCTCCCACAACCAGAAAACAGAGACAAGACTAGTCTGTGAAGTTCTCCACTGAGGATGAATCACCAGGGTGATTTTCAAGTGATATGGATATGTTTCTGGTTTAAACATTACTTTACAATAAAGCTCATTTAGATGTAGGACAGACTTCCAATGTGTCCATGAAGTCAGTGGAGCAGCTTTGTCTCACAGAGTCCTGACTCGCTGGTTTCTAGCTTTTGGAGAGAGTTGCTGATGTTCACACATATTAATTGATCCCTCCAGGATCACAGGAATCAAAATCAATTTTCTTTTAGGCTACAATCTCTCTTTAAAATGGAAATAGAGAAGCTTGTCCTTAACTGAGTAGGGCACCTTCATCCCAGAGCGTTGACATGAACATGGCAGCCCCAGATGCTTCCTGATTCACTCCATAGGAAACAGCATTATTTGTACTTAACTATTCCTGCCAATGATAACCTGTTCAACCTTTCTGTTGTTTTAAATGTACTTGTTGCGAAGCAATCATGATGATACCGAGTAGACTGGACTCAAAAATGTATGTATTGAGAACATTGTACAAAAGAGGACAATAGTGTGGATAAAAACAAAGTAAACTTCACAAAAAGCCCTAAGACTGCTCATGGTTATTTCATCACTGCTCCCAATATATGACATGCTTTAATGAATAACATCTATTAAGTAAGCTAGCTAGAAACATGTTGAATGTTTGAAGTAGATAGGGGGTCTATTTACACCCACATAGATTAACACTTATGTACTGTATGTATTTATATGTATTTATATAGACACATCAGAAGGTCAGTGGATGATGTTTCATGTTTATCCCTGATGTATATACTGCATACAGCCACAACACACACACACACACACACTTGTAATGAGGTCACTAACAGCATGAGAGTATAGAGACACATGTGGTTGTTGGAAACTAAGATGTACTAAAAGTCACATGTAGAGACAAAAGCAAAAAGCAGTATGCCTTGGCTTTCTTGTTTCTAGTTTTGGAAGGCACTTCCGTTAACAAGTTAAGACAAACTTTCCAACATCATAGGAATAATGTGAATGTCGCTTCAGCTAAAGTGATATTTCATGTTTTATGGAGCATCTTCTTTTTACCACACAAATCCCTGCAGTCAGCCTCCTGCACTAGCTGCCTGGATGATCTCTCCACTGACATTCAGGCATTTTTTCAAACAAAATAGTATTACCTCTTTCTAGGTTCCTGTGTTTGTATAGGTGTGATTTTTTTTTACTTAGTAGGTGACTGGTGGTGACTATGGTTTCCCAGAGCCACCAATATTTGATGATTGTCCATAAAAGGGAAGTAGCACCACTTTTAAGGAGAACACCACTGAATTACAGATTGGCACATTGTTGGTATGCTATGATATTTGGCTCTGTACGAGTAAACATTCACTACTGTCTACCATATCCAGAAGGAGGGAGACTTAGGAACTTGTCATTGTTGAACTATCTGAAATTCCAATGGTGCCTCTAGGAAGTTGGTGTGTGTGTGTGCTCAGAATTCTCACTAAAATAGCTTATGTAATGCCATGGTGTTCAAAATAATCAAACTAGTGCATCCTGATGAGCACCTCATGTAGCCTCACCCCAACCGACGTCCTGGGTCCGAGTCCTGAGCCTGGGACATTTGTAGCATTTCATCCCCCTCTCGTTTTAAACAATATTAGATGATATTTATTTTACTTAAATCTAAACAATTAAAAACCAAAAAGTTTTAAAAAAAATGAATAAATCACACACTACTCAAACTTGTTACAACTTTATCAAATCTTCTCACCTAATGTGCACAATCAGTTATTTATAATGAACATTGGCCTATGGAACTCTTCATCACCACACACCCACACCTTTATTAAAGCTATGTGCAACAATAGGTTTAATAAATCACTCAGGAGTCATGATGCTATCCAAGACAGTAAAGTGACTCTACATCTTTCTACTCCAAACCCTTTGTCCTCTCTATGTGGTGCTGCTAAAAGGTTAGGGGTGTCGTCTTTATCCTTGTCTGTCATAAAAAACACCTACCTTGTTATATTATTTGCTAACCACAGCTGACAAGCATGTAACTACTATTAGTTTATATGTGTTTTAGATATGGCTTCAAAATACATTTATGATACATGCATTTTGCTTCATCTTTGCTCAAACATATTTGACGCGCATGATCCACCTCCTCAGTCTCACTGTAAAGACAGTGCAGTATGCTGGTTATGGGTTTTAAATTCCCAGTTTGCCTTTGTTTATTTGTAGCTGGTGCCCCGCCCTCCCGGGCAACTGCGTAAAGTTTAGCAAGTGTCCTCCCAGTTTTTCCTCAACAAAAACTTCACAGGTTTCTTTCAAATAGAAGGTTTCTCTGATGCAGCCGATGACCACTGGAAGTATTTGTTAAACAATAACTTTTTCAAGTTGAAGGTGGGGAGAACCAAAACATCACTTTTAAGATGCTCAACGTCCTTTCCCATTGAAAACAGGTGAATTTGTGGAGAGAGAGAAACCAAAGGACGAGAAGAGGCGGTTGGCTGAGCGTCTGCGTCCGCAGTCTTATAGTTTCACATTGAGACCCGAGGGAGCATTGGCGACTTTGCAGACAGATATCTGTACAGTTTGAGTGATGGCTGGATGTTGTATATCGGCAGAGGACAAAGAGAACCAGAGGATCAGTGAGGAGATTGAGAAACAGCTCCGGAGAGACAAGAAGGATTCACACAAGGAACTGAAGCTGCTGCTACTAGGTGAGCATCACTGCAGCAGGGATGTGGCCTGGTGGAGGAAACCCACATCAAGTCACTTTAGTGGCGGTTTTGTGGAGTTTACCGCCTTTAAGGCCGACAAACATTTTACTGACACAAATTACACATCGTAGTATCAAAGAGATGTAAGTTATATGAAGATGTGGTTTATAAGGAAATAGCATACACGAATGCTCTTCTGATAGTATGATTGGTTTTTGTTTGTATTGGTGGCTGGTGTCAGTAAGATCAGTCACCAAGTGACACCTTTTTATTTACTTTTTTATTTATTAATCGACTGTTGTCGACCACACCTGGACTACAGGCAGGTGTTATGTCAGGTGGAGCAGCGCTCCATACTTGTCGAATAAACAATACTTAGGAAAAAGTTTTTTTTTTATTATCATAATGGATTTTATACTAAGCATATAATAGACACTATAGTGGAAAGTAACGGGATAGGCAGAAGAGAGATGCAATCATGGGCCATGCTTCCTTCTGTCTGTTTTGGGATATTCCATATTTTATAGCATGTTTGATAGGTTGGATGGATCACATTGTGTTCAAAAGCATCAAGGATTTGTGTCATGAATGGGTAGGCGTCACTTTCATATCTTCTTATCTATTACATTTCCTTTCTCCTTATTCCTCTGGTGCACTGCGCATTCAGGATGTGCGCGGCTGCGCACTTGTGCCATTGATTTTACACACTAAATAACCAGTGCGTTTTGAGCAAATACTCTATTGGACTTTTTCAACCTTGGCTAGTCTGACTGATGATCAGTGTTACCATCTTAATTAGTTCACATTGCCCATAAGAAAAGCGACAAGAACAGGCAGATTGACAGACAAGTTTCACTAAAATGAAGGTATTCTGAGTTCATCCATTCATTCATTCATTCATTCATTCATTTATTGCCTTTACCCGTTTACTGCTATCCAGGGAGCCTCTCCCAGCATAGATGGGCGGAAGACAGGGAAATACCCTGGACAGAGGTGACTACACCTCCGGTTAAAACATATACAGAAACTGCAATTCATTGGCCAATGAAAGCACATTCATTTTCAAATAGTATTGCAAAAATGTTGTGCCCCTGTACTGATCAAAGAGAGAGATCCATAAGACATGGATACTTTTGACAAAGAAGAGAAATCAAGGTGGCTCAGTGGTTAGCATTGTCACTGCACTAGAGGGACCCAGGTTCCCAGCCCTGGCTCTTTCTGTGTGGAGTTCTTTCTGTCTCTCACACACCAAAGACAAAGACATGTAAGCCAGGTGGACTGGAGACTCTGAATTTGAGTGTGATTGTCTATCTGTGACGAACTGGCGACCTTATGCCTAATGTATGCTGGGATAGGCTCAAGTAACCCATGACCCTGTATAGGGATAAGCAGAATGAAAGGGAATGAATGAATACAGTCAGTTTTCAGGGGCAGCCATGTTCCTGCTCCTGCTTTACAATGATGAGCATCTCGCCATGGCAATTTTATGGAGGACATTGTTAATGATAATGTGATGCTTTATTGATCCCCATAGGGAAATTATCTTTTCACTTGTCTCCTCCATCTCTACATTTGTAGCTCTGGCAACACATCTAGGCAAACAGGCTGTTGCAACATGGCATCCATAGTACCATCTGGCCAAACTTTCTCTATCAGTGGCTTTGGAAACAACCCATAATAATGCAGCACTATGGAAACACCCGACTCCAGGGACACAGCCCACTGTCAAGTTCTTGGTCAGTGGTGTGTTTGTAAGCCATAACTAGCTGCTGTGGCCGCGTCTCATGCAAAAGTCATGCAAATCAAGCCACGAATAGGCTATCCGCCGTGGCTTTGCCTCCGCCACTCTCCTAGGGCTTCCTCTAAACTTATAAAGTGAATGGGTTCAGTCACCCACATTCAAAGGCTTAGTCGGCTTTCATTATACACTCCATTCAATTTGTTTTGAAGATTCTCTTCAAAGTCATTGCTATAAAAGCTTAGCATGGATGCCACAAGATTATTTTGGGCAGTGTAGCATGGATGCCTAAGAACAGAGAAAAAAAAAAGTGTAGAAAAAACATCAAAATGATTCAGAGGCTGCAGTAGATTGTCCCGCACGCTGTTGAAGAGCCTGTAGGAAGCAGAGGGTTAACTTATTACATGAAAAAGGATTGCAGTAATCTGCAAAAGCATGGTAACTGTTATCAAACCTCAGACTACACTTACTTTGAAAAAAATAGGTGACTAAAAGATTACATTAATTTTGACATTAATAGACACAGACATTGTTTCACACAAGTTGACATGATGTGTAATCATGGTTTGTAGATAATGATATAACAATGAGGATAAATTATTATATGTGTTAAAGACTTTACCCATTAGATTTTGGAGGTAACTGAAGGTAAAGTAAGCAATCAGATTACAGAAGTGAGCAAGGCAAGTAGTAATCTTTAATCCTTAACATTTGGAAAGTACAATTGCAATTTAGACATTAACTTGACCAGAGTGACTTACATAGTAACAGTTCCTGGCAGTAAGGTGTGTCCATTCAACTGGTCTCAGTGGATTTCATTAGGATGGTTACAGTCAACCCCCAAGCCCCAGGGAGTGGGAACAAAGCAGAGTGAAAGGTCAACAGGTTCAGTCTGTGCTTTCTATTGAGTGGTCTTAGACTTGTCTTTTTTTGACTTCACTTGACTTTACTCTACTTTACTTTTACAGAGACAATGCACACATATCAAGAGTGCTCTATACTCTAGGTGTCAGTATTAGCCGTCTAGCTCATTTTCAATTGCAAGCCCTAGCCATTATGTTAAAGGCAAAAAACACCATAAAACACTAACAGGCTATCGATGATGTACCTTGTTCTGACATTTATTTTGTTTGGTGTATTTTTCTGGCCAAACATACACAACGTGACATCATGCCAATATATTTCCACGGTAGCTACAATGGAGTTCTCTAGAAAGAGAAAAACACCTATGGTTTTGGTGGTGGTGGTCTTTCTAGACTCACCATTTTGCACATTCAACAATGACATTCAACAATTACACAGGCAGAAATCCATCATAGAAGAGGAAGAGACACTAATTTCTCCACCGGCAGTTGCTTCAATAGACCAGAATGCAACGCATGTTGTAACATGTTGTGTTTTCAGTAAGGGGCTCGACTCAGTTTTTGCTCTCTGGTGGTTGTCGAAAGTCATTCTGGAAAATGTCTACTTCTAACAGAAGTAGAAATAGACAAGGTAGGTTGAGGGATATTGGATACAACAAAAAGGTAAATTACAAGACTTCATCACAAAATAACTCCTGGAATGTGTTGAACATCACAGATTGATGATATATAACAGTGAGTATCTTAGGATATACACTACCTTTAAAACACAATAAAAGACAATATAAACCAGTGAAACCATGCAAAACAACATGAAACACAGCAGGACAACAGAGACAAAAGCAGAACTTCCATACCCAGCCATCAACCTTGTAGCATGCTGACATATGGAGCAAGCAAATACATTTATGCAGATAAAGCACCAATATAAAATGCAAACAAACAAGTCACTAAATGGAGGAGGCAGGCACAATGCATGCTGAAAGAACTACAAACAATAAAGGTCCTGCTCCTAAACAGGAAGACAGAATGAATGGAAAAAGACTCAGAAAGACTTCAGGCTTAGGAAAACTGGAGTGAGAACAGTGAAAGGTTGCTCCTTGTCATGAGAGTGTGTACAGTTTGACTGACTGTTATTAGTACACTGCAGTCGTCTTGATTATTTTGCTGTTTTCACAGTTACTGAAAAACAAAATGTATTGCAATAACTGAGAAACAATTGGTATTAATAGCCTGCTCTATTACCAGAAGTAGCACATTAAACTACCTAACTCTGAGTTGCACAGAGCAGTGGAATGCTTATGCTTCACCAGAGATAACACTGGGGAAATGTGTGCTGGTTTGTCAGTGTGATAGCAACCATACAGCACACAGAAGCTTTAGAAAATTCCTCCCAAATAACCCGGTGCTATCTGGTCATGTATTAAATATATTAGGAGCATTTCTTTTCATATTCTCTCCTCTTCCATTTAGGTCAGTCTGTCTTCAGCTAAGTTTTCTCTAATCGCACACTCTGATCTATGATCTATGACTGGTGGTAGTAGTCTTTACACTATCATCACACTCTTTCCTAGAGTTGATACTACATCACCAATCACTCAACAAGGAAGTGTGGTTGTGTGTGTGTGTGTGACATCTGTGGTCAGCATTCATGCCCACAAGGAAACAGTGAAACACCACGCTACAACCACCAGCATGTGCAGACAAACATACATACATACAAAGACACAAATGGATGCAAACAAGCACAGAAACATGTACAGAAATACACTAGACCAGGGGCAACCGTGTGCCATGTAGGGCTGAGAGTCTGCAGGTTTTCATTCCAACCAAACACCACAGCAGGGCCTTTTCTCAATATGTGTTCTTGTGTGTTCTTATGTCCTCCATGACACAAAACAAAAGAACGCAAGAACGGAGGACGGACAAAGATCCCAGAAGTTGCCAACCGACGATGCATTGGATGGTAACTTGGCCAACGAGAACAAATGGGATCCCCAAGATTCATTGCAGGAAGGACACATCACATCCAAACAGCACTATAGTCTGTAGTACAGAGCCTGAAACAGATGGGAAAACAGCTGTGTGACTTAATTGATCGCATTCAGTGACCAACAAGATCACTGTGAGAACAGGAGTTCAGTCTCTGGCCAAGCTAAAGACAGGCTTAAGTTAGCCTGAGTATCCTCCTGTTGGGGGCTCCGCGGCGTTCCTAGCTCCACTCCAACAAACCGTCTGAAACTGCATTCAAACCGTCTGGCATTTGTATATTCGCCTCGAAAGAAAACGGGGGTGGTGATTGGTTAACAATGTTGCGCCCTTTTCCAACGAGGCGTGTCATCATCATCAACGTGGCCGACTCGGAAGGAGCCATTGTCTGTTATTGCTAATTTTGACAGCGTTTCCGAGATGAAAAATGAGCAATTGGAAGCTTTAAAGTCGTTAACACGACTGAAAGAGTTGTGTCGCCCCCCAGATGTGTGCGAATTTCGTGCTGCCTTGTGATCCCGAAAAGAACAACAACATCACATGGACAAATTGGTTCCCGGTGACAAAAGGTCATCCAATCAGCAAAGACCCCGCTTGCTGGCCCTGCATGATGTCACTTCATTAAATGACGTCGGTGTCAGACAGTTTGAATGTTGACGGTTTCAGACTGTTTGGTGGAGAGGAGCTAGGAACACCGCGGAGCCTGCAAACAAGAGGATACTCAGGCTAGGCTGAAGTACCTCTGCCCAGCACACAGTGTTAAAAGAGAAGGGTGTACTCACACCTAAGCCTTACACCACAGATACTAGAGACGTCTCAGGTCAGACAAGGCTTACTTACTTCCTGACCAAGTGAAAACACCACAGAGGTGCAGGGTCATGATTTGCCTCCAACAGAGTATTTACCTGCCCGTCATACCCAACCTCATCTCCAAAAAACTTGACTTGTAAACAAGGTACATTCAAATGGGGTCACTTTGTCTCGACTTCAGCTCAAGTAGTCATGGCGCCATGCAAAACTCTCAGGAAACAACAAAAAGTGATGGTTTAACAAACTCTGAGAGACAAACAGACAGGTACACAGACCCATTCTCACCACCCCTCCTACAGACACACACACACACACAAAATTCCTGGCGCCCACACCCACACATCCACTCACACACACACACCCACAACATAGCAACTTCTTCAAATATACAGCTCTGTGAACAAACACACATTTGTTTAACAAATAGATTTGGTTGGCAGCATGTGAGCTGTATGATGAAACTAGGAGCTCTTGCTGTAGGAGCTGAAGAGGAATGCAGGAGACATACTGTGTGTGGTTGTCTGCCTGCCTGCATGCCTGTTTTTATGATATGGGAGATTTGGTTCCCAGTGAGGACCAGTGTGACTGTATTTATGGTTACAGTGGTTAGATTAGGATTAAAATGATGGTTTGAAGTAGAGTTAGGGAATGTGTTGGGTTTAAGCATTTCGTGGTGAGAGTTTGAGGTAAATTCAGTGGTAAGGGGCTGAATGTAAGTCATTGGAGTAGCCTTAAAACAAGACTGGTGTGCGTGTGTGTGTGTGTGTGTGTGTTGTTTTTGGTTGTGTGTTGAGCAGCTG
>OOFE01028261.1:12468-59580 GCA_900323365.1 Monocentris japonica
ATGTGTGTCTGAACTAGTGTGTGTGTGTGTGTGTGTGTGTGTGCGTGTGTGTGTTTGTGTGTGTGTGTGTGTGTTGTTTTTGGTTGTGTGTTGAGCAGCTGAAAGAGACAGTAAATGTGTCCAAACAAACACAAGCCACTGACACTCTACAGAGCCTGACCCACAAATATTATTAAAGCGTTTGCACTCTCTGTACCCTCACCTTGTCACATGTCATCTCACACATATATACTCTAGACTTCCATCCATTTCAGGTATGAGGGTTCTTGTAAACACAGCAACAATGGCATTCATCTTGTTGTCATGTTGCAGAAAAGAGATGTTCTGTTTGCAGTTTCCCCAAAGCCTGAAGAGCAGCAAATCAATGCACAGGAATGATTATTGGCTGGATTTACACAGGCACAAAAATCTGTTGTTATTTCCTCATTGTAGCACTGATGTGATCTTTTCTTCATTCTGTAATCTGTGCCACAAAGAGTTAAAAACTGGATATTGTGCTTCTGTGTAGGTGCAGCCTTAGTGCTAGGGTGCTTTTGGGAAACAAGGCCATGCCCTCTTTATGGGTAGGTAGATAGATACTGTAGATACTTTATTGATCCCCGGGGGGAAATTCTGGGGTTGCAGCAGCATAACAATATCACAAAAAACAGACTCTACAAAATATCAAATACAAGGCCTAAATACTAGAATACACAATACACATGAAGTAGAACCAGGATGTACAGCGGATGGATGGCATGTTTACAGATATACTAGTAATAAGTTTAAGGTAGGTATAAGGACTGAGAAGAGCAGCTTGTGAATGAATGGATGGTACATATATACTGAGTTACAGAATAGCAATGAATGAATGTGGCATGTTTGAATGCAGCACTAAGAGAAGGCTAAATCTGGTGCACTTGTTTTGTCCCAATATGACATACAGTAGCAAACAAAATGGCAACATTTGCAACACATTTTGCATGGGGTGGAAACTTGATTTAGTCCATATTTTACTAAAACCCTCTATTGAAACTTTGAAAAGTTCTGAATGGTGGTGGCCTCCCTCCCAAACTAGAGGAGGAAGTGCTGGCTTATACTCAGTCAGTCATAGGAATGGTTTGAAGTGGGAGGGAGGGAGCTTTGGTACACCTAGTTTCATTCAATACCTAAGTTCTGACTAAATAAATGTTCAAATGTTCATTTTCAAGTTTGACAGCTTGGTTCTACCGGTTGGTCATCGATCCTCAGCTCATGTAATGTGATGGATGGATCTCTGTGTGACTTGAAAAGCCAATTTTGTTGTTTACTAACATACATAATATTGTTATTAGCGTATGCATTAGGACATATTTACTCAAGGAAGGTTTTCCCAAGCACTCATGATCTGATTTCAGCAACACCCTGCTTCACACTCATTATGTTACACACCCTGGGAGCAATGCAAGCGCAGTATTTTGCTGCTGGCCAAAAGGGGCTTAAGCACCCTGCAATGGGGAAAGTGTTACTCATTCACTTCGCCCACCCAGACATTGACAGGAATCCTTTTGGAAGTCAAATATGCATTCAAATCTTTTTCCTGTGTATCCAAACACCAACATGTTGGCAATCAAGAGTTGCCATGGCAATAGGACTTGTTTATTTACTAGACTTGACTAGAAACTGCCTCTAATACAACCTACACAGAAACATTGGTGTGTGTAAGAAGGACCTGGGTTTGATCTCCGGCTCTTTCTGTGTGGAGGTTGCATGTTCCATGTTAGTCTGGGTTTCCTCAGGTGGATTGGACACTCTAATTCGGCCATAGGTGTGAATGCCAGTGTGAGTGATTGTCCGTCTTTCTGTGTTCGCCCTGTGATGGACTGGTGACCTGCCCATGGTGTTTTCCTGCCCTCTGTCCAATGCATGCTGGGATAGGCTTCAGCTCACTGGACCCTGAATAGGAATAAGTGGGTATAGACAATGAATGAACATGTGTAGGCAGGCCTTCCTTGGAAATAACTCCTCAGGTATCTCTGTAGCACATGCTTTTTCTTAGTAAAAGTATTTCACATATAAAATGTATTATTTTGTATTTATTGTTCATTATTCTGTTACTCCTCTCTCTGTTTCCCAGGTACGGGGGAGAGTGGAAAGAGCACCTTCATCAAACAGATGAGGATTATCCATGGAGGAGGCTACACAGAGGAGGACAAAAGAAGCTATGCCAAATTGGTCTACCAGAACATCTACACATCCATGCAGACCATGATCCGAGCCATGGAGGCGCTCAGTATAGACTTCTCTGATTCCCAGAACAAGGTAAACAGTAGAACTTGGGTTGGGAGATGTAAGCCCAGTCTAACTCGAACCTGGAAAATTTCTGTCTAGAACCAAACCTTGCCAGAGACAAATTAGCCTTTTTTTGTAATTTGTCATGTGGGAACTTTGGAAATCACAACACAGATGTCAAGCTGTAGTACAGAGTACAGAGGGATCCTACTATCTTGCCTGGATCCAGTCCCCAGCTTCAGCCATGCTGTTGGCCACTTAAAGTGGTATTTCACTATGGAAGAACATTTTCAGTCTTCAGCATGCACACATCCAGAGAAACAAAGGAGTAGTTAACATGAGCTGTTGATCCACCAGCATTCAGACTTAAAATAGTTCAGTCAAACAACAAAACTTTTTTTATTGAGAATAAATGTACATACAGATTTTATTTTGGTGTCAAGGCTCTGTTGCAACGTAATCAAGACAGCCAAGTGAGGCAGGGAGCGATCGATAGCATTCCACCCTAGGGGGACTATGAAATCCATGTGTAGTAGCAGCAGTGGAGAATGAGAGAGTGAGTTTGACAGCTTAAATAAACCGCCCAATTTACAATGGAAACAAGTGAGCTCAGCTGACACATCAGCTGACTGAGCTGTAACGTCACTCCAGTTATCTGCCTGAACTAGCCTCACAAGCTTTGCTCCATATCATTAGAAACAGGCAAAATCACTTTGTGAGAAATAGGTCCCACCCAGACACAAATAATACTACCTGGATTTACTTTGCTTTGTTGCTGTTGTTTTTTTCCACTATATTTCCATAAGAAAAGAGCAGCCAATATTAGTGGTATGAGGTAAAGTGTAATGTGCACTAAAAGATAAAAGTGTCCTACCAAAATGAAAAGCTCAAACATGATTCATTTTCCTTTCCCTCCCGTGGCTCCTTCCCCAAATGTACGAGAAGTTGTGGTGGATTTTTGTACCTTTTTCTAATTGTTTTTTTTCTGATCATGTGTGTGTCCATAGAGCTATTCAAACTCTGTACTAGAGGTGGAGGTGGATAAGGTGGATGAATTAGATCAAAGCCTTGTGGTGGCCATCAGGAGTCTGTGGAATGACACAGGAGTGCAGGAGTGCTACGACCGTCGCAGAGAGTACCAGCTCTCTGACTCCACCAAATAGTGAGCATTGTACATCCTAGGGTTACTACTATAGCTTTATAAAATGCCAAATAGTGACCATCAGTCCTCCTAGAGTTTCTACTTTAGCTTGATCAAATGCCAGCTTGTGAATGATAATGCAATAATCATACATCTGGTTCACAGACTGCCAAATAGAGATTCCATATAACCTCTCCCTCTCTCTGCTAAATAGTGAGTACATAGAGCTGGCTGATTGCATTTATCAATACACAGGATTTGATGTTATGGCTAACTAGCTGCCGTACAAAGAAACACTGCCTCTGTCTGGGAGCAAAATAGCATAACATAATTTTTTCGCTTTCAGTTGCCATTTTTTGGCAACAGTGTATGCAGTGTAACCTACAATATTTTGTGTGCTATTCTAGCTGAGCCTCCAATGGAAATGCTGAATATCAGCTTGTACATTTGATTATCAACATGACATGTACATCTCTTCTAAGGTTTTCTCTCTTCCTTCTGTGTCCCTCTAATATTAAAACCCTAGGGACACAAACGCAATAGCAACACTTCCTTTGCTCACTAGGCACGGCTAAATGTATGCTTTCCACATCGATGGATTCCTGTTTGAACATCCACAAATGATCAGCATCCTCCTAATTCTGTTATTTTGCTTTTCTCTTTTTCCGTTGCTTATTTTCTCTACATTTTTCAGTTACCTTACTGATCTGGACCGTATCGCAGAACCCTGTTATATGCCTGACCTGCAGGATATCCTCAGAGTCCGAGTGCCTACTACCGGCATTATAGAATACCCCTTTGACATGCAGAACGTCATCTTTAGGTGAGCTACAGGATACATTATACTAATGGCAGTTTTGATAGACTAGCATGATGGGTGCTGTGTATTAATGTCAGTTCTACCAGCACTGGCTGCCGGCATCATATAGTCATCTTTTAACATGGTATGGATGTCTTCAGGTGAGAAGTACAACACTCACATCTTTTCATGGCTGTCCTCGTGGGTAAAAGTTGCACTCCATGGGGTTTGTCCCTGTTTGCACAGCCAGGATAAGTTCAGGGCTGTGTCCCCAAAAGCATGTTGGTGCTGACGTGGTCAGTGAGCCATGATGAGTCACTATACAAAGACAACTTGACAGTAAGATGCTTCTGGGAAACCAGACCCAGGTCTGTGCCCCAAAATAAAAATGCCATCTTTTATGGCTGCGTATATTCAGCTTAATACCGTAATATAAAATTAAGATAAGAAGAGAAAACTCAGGGCCTTTCTGTTGCTGTTGTTGTTGTGATTGGCTGTTGCCATGGCAGGATGGTGGATGTGGGGGGTCAGAGGTCAGAGAGGAGGAAATGGATCCACTGCTTTGAGAACGTCACCTCCATCATCTTCCTGGTGGCACTCAGCGAGTACGACCAAGTCCTGGCCGAGTGCGACAACGAAGTGAGACTTGAACTCTTTATTGTCTGAGCCTATAGGACCCGGAGTTGAAAACGCCCCTGTTGCATGAATCCATTCTGAATATAATACTGCTTTTGATTTTACTTTGATATTTGACTTCAAATATTTTATGAGCCACAATCCCCGTGTTACCTGTTTCTGTGCTGCATGTCCCTGTCAGAACCGTATGGAGGAGAGCAAGGCCCTGTTCAAGACCATCATCACCTATCCCTGGTTCCAACGCTCCTCTGTCATCCTTTTCCTCAACAAGACTGACATCCTGCAGGAGAAGATCCTATACTCTCACCTCGACACCTACTTCCCTGAATTCCAAGGTTTGTTTGTGTGTGTACGAGACATGTGTGTAAAGGACTGGTAGTGAGTTTATAATGGTACATTTATGATGTATGGAATGATCACAACCAGCCAATGACTTCCTTGCACTATGTTAAGTGTATAAATCTGATTGGTGGATTATCAGATTTGCACGTGTCTCAAATCCAATATTGGGCCTTGGGATTTGTGTCTGAATGGTCAAATCTGATTTGATATTATTAACAGGAAAACATGAGGTATATTGTGTTCTTTCATCATTATCATTACTATGACTACACAGAGAAGATACCAGGGAACTCATTTTTGCAAAGATCATATGATCAGTTTGTTATGTGTATGGCACAAGATCATCCAGTATGTGGCACACAAACATTGCACAATGTGTTTCCAAGGATTAGTTACCTTCCAACACACCATTTGAAACAAAATTGTTGTCTTTTTGGAAAGGTGACTGTCCTGAGACGCGCTCTCCAGCCAGGACGCAAATCATTACTGAATAGGCAGCTGAATATCTACCAACCCAGTCTCTAGTCTGACTCAGATAGAAAACTTTCTATGTGAACTGACATTTGGCTCATGGTAACATTCGCCATCTGGTTAGATTGGCACAGCTCTGCTCTCTCCATTTGTTCTTTGACATTAAACCACAACATGTTTGTACTGAGTTGCTGGACATTCTGGACACCTCATATATGAAAGATCATTCATCTTCCACATCTGTCATCACCTAATTCAATCTCAAGTGTGACATTTTCTAAGCAGGATAACCCTGTGTGTCCTGGGATCTCATTTCTAGTAATATCTTACAATCAGTTTGTTCTTAAAACTGTATGTGTGATGCATCCAGCCTTGGGTCCTCATTCATAAAAAATTTCACCTTCAACTTGATTTTAAAAAACATTTTGAAAAAATAGTTGTATAAAAATAAAAAATAAAAGATGCAGGTAACTTCCATCTATAAATTACAAGTGCATTAGGAATTTGAACACAACCTTGGGTTCCCACAGTATAGCCAACTGAAAGCAAACCTTAAGTAATGCCTAATGGTTGCATGGAAAATAGTGTAGGAATTTTGCCATAATTTATAGACTTTTGAGCATCTAACTTGGCATAGATATGGAACCTTTTTACCTTAAGGTTCATTGTTTATAAATGTTAAGATGGACTTCTACATGCACAAGATCCAATCTGATTCTTTTTACTAATGATGCCCTTGATTGAATTCAACTATTAACTAGCTAACTAACTAGCGCATTTGTACATAAAAGGTGTGCACAAGTCTGATCGACGCCAAATATGCAGTACAACAGCGTGGCAGTGTGTGTGTGACAGCCTCACCAAGCTATGAGAAATGATGACAAGATTGGATTTTCTTACTTGTCCTACAGTTTAAATGTGAGTTAGGGATGAACAGTGCTTAGTTTATGATGCACTCCAGGCACCAATTTGCTTTTATGTTGTTTTCTGCACTTCTGAGTTTCAAGTGTCTATTGAAAAAACTTTTGGCAACTTTTCATTGTCATATCCAACGTTGTAAAGAATAATCAAAGATGACTGTTCTGTCCAAATCAAACTTAAAGCAGTTCTTCATTTGGATGAATTGAAATGTCAGCCCTGAATTGAATTGCAGGACCTCAGCAGGATAGTAAAGCAGCGCAAGAGTTCATCCTGAAGATGTACCAGGAACAAAACCCAGACAAGGAGAAGACACTCTACCCCCACTTCACGTGCGCTACGGACACCGAGAACATCCGCTTCGTCTTTGTGGCCGTCAAAGACACCATACTCAGGCTCAACCTAAAAGAGTTCAACTTGGTGTAAAGGGAAATGAGGAGAGGAAAGGAGGAGGCAAAGGGAGACGAGAGAGTATAAGAAAGGAAAGGAGGGGGCAGGAGAGGAAAGACAGAAGAGCATTGTAAGGGCTATTTCAACAGAGTTCAATCAGGGGAGACTCGAGCAACCAATTCAAAGGGCTTTATTGCATCAAAACATTGATCAAAACTTCGACTAGACTCCATTTGAAGCTATTCTAACAGCTGATGAAGGTAATAAAGGGTATATTGATCTGTGATTGGTTCCCAAGTGGGTGTGAGAGAAGGTGCTTAGCTGATTGGATGATGGAAACAGAAGGGGCACGGCCCTCTTGAGTTTTGTACTGATTGGATAATAAGTAGCGAATGAAATAGAATCAGAGGTGTAGCCTTGAGCAATTAGGTGGGAAGTAGTGAATGAAAAGGGAAAAGGGATACATTTGTGAATCAAGTGGCCTTCCTGATTGAACTACGCTTCAAGAGTGTAAAAAATCTTTAGTTATTTTCTAAACAGACAAGAATCAGATTCCACACAGTTTCTCTTTGTTTAGATAGCCAATAAAAAGAACAGCTCTCTGTCTTAAAGGTTTAAAGAATTTCAGTTTAAAAAAGATCTTTTGTGCCTGTACAAGTCCAGCCAAAGGGAATATGGGCATGCTGTAATAGACATAGACATACCCAAACTATTGATTCTATCTAGGTTGTTGTTTTATAGAAATCATACAACTGTATGCCATTTAGGAGTAGAGTGTAGTAACAAAAAATTGTGAGAAGGAAATGTTTTCTTCCAGTCTTTCAAGATATATGCTATAAGAAAATGGTACTTTCCTGTATAGCAGCAGGAACATCAGTTTCCACAGGTTACATGGTGTATTTATGTGAAGGTTAGTGGAAAATGACTACCATTTATCATAGACCTGTTGTGTGCACTACATATTTTAATCAGAAATAGGATGTGTCATGTCTGCTGCGACTAATATTCAAGTTTCAGCCCACAAGAGCTTGTGATAAGAATTCACTGCTGTTTGCGTGTATTTTATGATGCATTTTATGTATTTTATGATGTTTTCTAGAAAATGGTACTGAACTCTTCCATGTGAAACACTATGTGCCTTACCCAACATATACATGACAACCACTCCAGTTTATCTTTTAGATGTAAATAGGATTTCTAACCAATCTGTGCTACTGAAAAACCCTACTTGCTAATGTTCAGTGATTTTTTTTTTTGGGTTGAATATGTACATTTCTGTTGTTTCTTCTCAAGAGAAATGAAGATTATATTTATGCTAGATTTCAATAAACAATTATAGTTGTTCAATGAAAAAATTATTTCTAAGTCTGAGATTTTCTGAGGTAACAGAGAAAAAATGGAAAGAGATTCTCTAACAAACCTGACAAAACATACATATTTGAAAGACATTTTATTTTTTTAAAAATGGCAAAATAATTCAAGCCTCCAAAAAGATGACAAACAATAAAGGCAACAGAAATATTTAGTTACATTAATTGCAATGCACCCACAACCAAAAGCTTTTAAAATAATTCAGTCAATAGCAGCTGATGTTAATAATTACATTAGTTTTTTTTTAAATATGATTTTCTCTGCATACCTGTGGTATAAAAACATAAAAATCACAAAATTACAATCTGCAATGCCATAACACAGACTACTGTGTGAGGATAGATATATACACGTGGTATTATCTTAGATAAATGTACAGCAGATTGACACAAGTAAGTACAGTCAGTATAAAAATAGCATGCGTCTCTAAATCACACACTGAACAGTCTTAATCTTGCAGAAACGTATAGAAAAACAGGAGAGATTTAAAGGTAAAAGTAACTAAAAGGAAACTGGAGGATTTTGGGGACAGTAAATCTTGCACTATATATATTATTATTATTATTATTATTATTATTATTATTAAAGCCATACTCAAAACCCTTTGATTAGTTAGACATTTTCCCTTTTTGATAATCCAGTAAAATAAACACATTAAGGGTATCAACACAGTGCTACAGCGAATATGGTTCGGCCGTAGCAGTTTTTCAAGCTGTTTTCTGCCATGTCTCTCACCAGCTGTATCTCTCAATGCTAATAGACAGACTAGCTTCTATGGTCAAATATGATTTGAAATATGTTCCAATAATTGAAATCAGTGTCTAGTAGAACAACCGCAACAGAAAAGCCTAGGAAGCTTAAAATGCATCAATTGCACCAGCATCCCACACAGACACTGAGAAGATGTATTCTTTAACTCAGACACGGGTTAGTTTTCTAGAATGGTAAGTTGTAAAAGAAATCAGGAAAAATAGCATAGCTGTGTGTTTGAAAACACATGGCATAAGGATAAGTGTAATCAGAGCAGGGGGAGCGTCTTAAGTGTGGTTCAATGCATTCTGTGTGTCTGCGGTAAACAAAATGTATGGAAGGTACCAGTGAATGAAAGACTAGGCCACAGCTGATGATGATGGGCAACACTCTTTATAGCACTCCTATGAACATGCACACACCCAAACTCACTCACTCAGTCCTTCACTCCCTAACACACACACACACGCACACACTAACAGTCAATGTATAACATGGTGTGTACCACTAGTCAAGAATGCAGACAAACTAGCATGCAGTAAAGAATAAAGGCACTGACACACGGAGTGTGTGTATGTGTGTGGGGGGGGCGCGGGGATTTCTCATTTGTCAGTGCTGGTTTCTTGCTCTTCTAGATCACTCAGTATTTGGGTAAACTCTCCCTCGCATCCTCCAACTTGGAAAGAACCCACTAGAAGCAAATGGAGACAAATATTAGCATTTTACCACAAAGATTTACTAAGACTTGAATTGACAATCCACTGTTCTATGAAGACGGGTAAGCAAGGGGGTGAGCTTGAGTAAATCAAGTGGGCACCTTCCATCACAGATGGTTCATTGACTTAGACCCATGACACAGTAAATATATAGATATCATCACAGACATGTCATAAGTCAAATAAGATAAATCAAAAAAATAAGTAAAAGCATCTGATACAGCTAATAAACAACTTACCGTGGCTATCTCAGGAGTTCTGAAGTTGATGATTTTCCCAAACTCTTTGGCATGGAAGACCGACTTAACTCTCTCCTGCAAAACACAAGACAAACAGTTTGGTACTATCGGCTTTCAGAGCAGAGAATTGGTTGGGACAAGTTAAAATGGAAACACCACCAATCGGAATTTGTGTGCGTCATTCCTATAGCCCACAACAGTCCAATCAACATTTGTGATCATGGACAATTCTCTGTCAAAGCTGGCCTTTAATCTGTGATATTGTGTTCAAGTTCATTGTGGAGCTTGATAATGAATATGAGACTGAAACTGAGGACTGATGAATGCTTTTCTCAGTGTTTTCCACACAGTGTTGTGTAGTAGCTTGCACATATTCATAACAATGTTTTTTGAAGACGTTGGTCCCGAGAGATGTAGAGCATAAATATGAGTTGGCTTCATTTGGTTTTCTTGTACCTTAGCCTCAATGCGAACCCGCCGGTCCTCTACGATCATTGGGTCCTTGGTGAACTCATCAAACAGATACTGCCATTCACAGGTCAGCTGGCCAAATGTGCCTTTGGTCACAAAGAATATGCCCCTGGAAAAGACACCAGAAAAATATTAAGCAATGGATATCCCCGAGGAGAGGAGACCACAGATAAAGGATTACATTAGGGACACAGCAGACAGAGATATACTGTAGACACACGCTGAGACAAAGAGAAAAAGAGGTACATTTATATAGATCACACAGAACATTGATAAGTGATGATTGAAACTGAAATTTTCTGTGGTGATTTTTGGAATATTTTCATATAACATGGATGTGTGAACATGATATGCAGACAATATGAACTGATTGTCTCGAACACAAACTTACATAGGATATGAGCTGGCATGTAGAATACTGTGGCTTATAAATGCACTCAATCACACACCAAACTTATTCTCTCACCTCTTGGTAATCATAAGGAAGTCAGACTCGTTGACCTTGGCATGAGCAAAGTATCTATATTTGGCAAAACGTCCATTCTCAATTTTCTGAAAGGAGAGAGAAAGGAGAAGTAAATCATTTAAGACCCACAACGGCCAACAAAAAATCCTCAGCATCACTTATAGAATATATCTGAATTAAATTGAACTGGTTGTCTATGTTGTCTATTAGATAGTGGAAATGTGCAAGGAGTAGTTTTGTTTTTCTTCTTTGAAAATTAAAATGAATCATTTTCTAACTACTGCAGAAGCCAGCATGAGATAAGGTCCCCCATGATCCTAAAATAATGGATACATACATACCTGTACAGAAAACATACTAATACAAAATGGCTTGACAAGAGTTCATGTATGTTGCTGAGGTGACAGAGAAAGGTAGGATGAATCAAAGACAATGCAAGGTACAACTTTCTAATGTGAACATTTTATTGAGCTCAAGAGGGCAGTGATTGATGGCAGTGAATGATTGACAGAGTGAAGAGAACAGACATTTATGAAACAGGAAAACATCAGAAAAGCTGAGAGCGGGGACTACACAGGATCCCGTCTGCTGTATTTGCACATGCTGAGCATTTTTAGCCCAGTTGTATGACATTCTGCATGACTTGGCTTTTTGACATCTGCCCTTTCATGGAAATCTTACAAACAAAAGGGGAAGAAAGGTCTGTTCCGTGGAGTGTATACAGATGAAAGAAAAAAGCAAGGTAAAAAGTAGGTGTGTTGGATTGAAACAATGAATGAATGACAAATGAATGACACACACACACATAAAGTCAAGCACAACACACAGGTTGTTAATAAACAGCCAGGCTTATACATGAAAACAAATTTACGGCAGGGACAGAAATTAGTTACTTGGAAGGCCTTTCTTTGATTTGCTCAATTTCTCATGAGAGCCCTCGCAACTGACAGACAGCAGGCAGTATACACAGTCTACACAACAGAAACCAGCATACACTACTGGCAGACAAAGCATATAAGCACTACGCTAGGGCTGGCACTTAACAATTCACTTCTAGCTGCCTTCATCATCATCATCATCATCCTCTGTGCCAGTTCTACTCCATTCAGTGAAGGCCAATCTCCTCTGTGGACATGACAAGAGAGAAGACAGAGCCATGGTCAGAGCAGAAAGGAAGAAGCCTGTTTCTACCCGTTCATCTCTTTGCTATGCTGATCTAGTCCCGTGGTTCTCATGTGGTGTGGTGAGACACACGAAGCAACTAAATGTCCTGATTACAGTTTTCACTAAATTTCGCTGAAAGTCCTACACATAGCATCTTTAGCTATTAGTGAAAGAACTGCGACTCTGACTTGAGATTGGTAAGGGGAAACTTCACCCTACTCCGCCCAGCACCATGGCTAAAGATAAGCACAATGTAAAAGCAATTCACTCCACAGCTGAGCCGATTAAAAAAAAATCCCTCAACAGCCCTTTCCTAAGCTACAGTAAAATCTACAACTACGGACAACACGCTACTGACACACAGGCAATGAATCTCATTCAAGTCAATGTTCTAATAAACAACAGGCTTGGCCACATCACTGCCATTATTACAGGTAGTCTTGCTTTGGGTTGCCCTGAAAGGGCAATACTTGCATCCAAATAATAGCACAATTTGCCGAATCCCGGATAATCATGTTTTTTGATTTTAAGTAAAATCAATCAAAAAACATGATTCAATCAAAATCAATCAAAAAAAAAGAGGTAACCACACAACTGTAGCTCTGATACTAATAAAACCTTTTCACCAAAGAAAGGGGAAAACATCTATGTAATTACCAAATGTCTCAATAAATGGTCATTTTTGCTTTGGAACTGTGGGTTAGGCACTTCTCTCTATTTTTGCTTGTGTGAGTGTTTATTTCCATCAGATGAATCACTGAATGTAGTGAATGCCCAACTGTTGGATCCACAAACATGGAAGGCCAACAAAAAAGCTAAAATAGCTAAAAGGCTTAGAGATAATTAACATTGAGTGGACTGAAGGAGAGATGGAAATACATTAGGGGTGTGGAGGAGAGGATATGAGGATGAAAACAGAATTTCCCCCAGAAGGATACCTGCACACGCATGCACACTAGCAGTGGGCCTAGGCAAATTTAAAAATGATTTTAAATGTTTTGTTGAAATTGGAGTTAACTCATTGCACAGCCTCAAGCTACTGAAGCTCAAGCTTCAGTAAAGTGAAAACTGAAACTTATGAATTATGAATATAGATGGCCAAACATTAATAGCAGTCTAATTTGTTGTCAAAATGTCTTTAAAGGCCTTAAAAGGAGTTTCAAGCAACTAGAAGCTGCAACTTACTAGTAGAAGCCAAGGTGATGATGCAACTTTGGAGAGATATTTGCCCTACCTGGAGCATCTGACTGCCGATGCCCTCCCTCTCCTTATATGGTCGTATGACGCCGTCCTCGTGGATGAAGCGTGGAGGACGTAGAGATTGAATATCCTGTGAAGTCTCTGCTGCCCTGATAGTGGGACGAGACATACAAACACATTATAGGACATGGCTGTTTAGTGCACACCCACACTGTATACACACACAAAATATAAACCCTATACACATGCATTAAAATTTACTGAAAATGTGTGCACACAGTATGTTAACATACACAATCACGTGCATTGTTGTGCACTCACTTTGTTGTGCATGTGCAATCACTCACATGCACATGTATAAATCTTTCTAACTTTTGACTTGTTTTTCTTCTGTTAAATGTTGCACCATCAGACCAAGGCAAATTCCTTGTATGTGTAAACTTACTTGGCAATAAACCCCCATTCTGATTCTGATTCACACGCACACACAGAAAGAAACACACACACACACGCACACTCACACGCACACACACGCAGATTGTAGCACACAATGAAAATGCATGTACACATTCCCACACACCTCTTGATCCCTTGGAAGGTACTGCTCGCCATGTCAATAATGCCTCCTGTAGGTCTGGCTACTGCACCGACCAGACCCTTCCCCATACCCTTAAAGAAGCCAGCTGCACCTTCCTTCTGGGCACCTGCAGAATAAACACACATCACATATCTTGAAAAAGATATGAAGCTCTCTCTCTCTCTTGGGTCTAGGCCTACTCTCATTTAATGCTCTAACAGGACTTCTTCAGCTGAAAATAAAATTATATAGTCACACTTTAGTGAAAGATTTATTCTATCCTATTCAAAATCTTGACAGTATTGTGCATCTATTGTTAACTTCATAAATTTGTAAAAATCACAGCTTCTGGCTCCCACTAATCATTTAATGTATTTGTTTACCTCTAGTGCATATGACATCTGTGATATGAGAGTTACCAACCCTTCTCCGGTGTCTGTTCCCACAGTTGCATCTTTCTAAATACCAAAAAGATCAGAGAACTGACAAAACTGTGGGTGGCATCACTCTATGAGGTGTAGACTCAACATACCTTTTATGGGTTTGGTAACAATTCCTGTGATCCCACTGACAAATCCCTGAGAGGAAAAGATGACAGTGTTACCACAAAGCAGTGATCTGTTCATTACAGCAGTGTACCAAGTGTCAGACCCTCTTTCAGGGTAGTTTACTACTACTGCGACAGAACACATATCAAAACATATGTCAAAGGCGTGTTACTGGCAACACTTCATTGCCTCTCTTAGGTTTCTAGTCTGTTTGTTCTTCTACCACATGAAAACTGACTTATACACTGATATTACTAGTTCTTATCGTTCTTCAATTCTGTACTGTCTCTGTTGATCCTACGTACAGACACCAGTCCCTTTCCGCCCCTGGTCAGCCCCTCTCTCAGGCCGCTAGGTTGTTTGTTCATGGTCTCTCGTCTCTTCTGCTGGTATTCCTCGTCCATTGTTATGGCAGCAACGCCCTTCGCCATGGCCCCCGTGATCCTGGAGGCTGCACCCGCTATGCCACCTGGGAGGCAGATACAAATCTTTATAACCCACATTAACTTATGGCACACTGCTTGAACAAGAATGCTTACAGAAGAATTATGAATTCTGGCAAAGCCCAGTGCTTACCTACAGCTCCCCCGACCAGAGCCTTCACCCCAAGAGCCATGCCTTCAACAAACTCTTCAGGCCCCTGGATGGCTCCCTACAAAACCCCAGAGAACAGATATATAATAATAATAGCAGGTTGAAGTGGGGCTGCGACAGAGAAGATGTAGATTCCGCTGTAGATTCACTACATCCAGCCCAGTGAAGTTTTGGAGACGGTAGGTAGACTAGCGGAAAGGTTTTCTCCGAGCACAGAAAGTGACAAATTGAAACTTACAAGCCGAACACACAGCTCCAAAACAGCAGTGAGCGAGGTAGCGCCTCGGCTATCGCTACAGAAAGCTAAGGGTATTGAAGTCTTCAAAAATACAAACAGTTACCTCTCACTGCCACTTCGCATAGCATAGTGCAGGTGTAAGTGATGCCCAGCTAGTCAACACTTCAGCACTGTATTCCTACCTGATAGGGCTCATAGAAGAAGGCCTCCACTCCCTCAGACAGTCCTCTGATCAGCCCAAAGGGATTTCCCAGTACATCCAGACCCAGCACCAACACATACATCTGTTTAATGGCCTGTGAGATACATACAAGACACCGGTGACTTGTAGCAAAAACTTAATTAAAGTTAACGAAAACTTAAAAACTGCATGTCCAGTCCATTCACTTATTCAGACTTGATGGCCTGAGAGAACACATGAAAAATGCTGAGCGTCACAGATCAACTATGCACTAGTGCAGAGTGTTGGTTACCATTGATTGTTACAGTACATGCATGCGTACGTCCGTGCACATTACCTGCTTGGAGTAATGTCTGATGACCTCCCACTGTAGCTGCTGGGTGGTGCAAAACTGGAAGGTCAATTCAAAGAAGGGCAACCTGAAATAAATGACAGAATCAGTAGCAGTGATGTGCGTGTGAACAAATAACTGTTTGAATTTATCCTGCAATAAAAAGTGCATGCTAGTGTGTAAAGTTTCAGAATTTGTGTGCATCCATACTTAAAGACAACGTCCTGTACATCAGTGAGTGTGGCTCCTATACTCTTCAGCAGCAGGTTGAGGGACTGGACGGGAATGAGTTCTGTATCTCTCTTCTCCTTCAAGCCGTCCTCCCCTCCCGTACTCAGAGAGAAACTCAGGTGCAGCTGGAAATACAGTAAAAGTATTGCAACCATTAGTGTCAATTGTATAGCAGGGTCTTGCCAATATTTCTAGTTCTATTTTGATTCATGATGATTTTCTTTGGTTCCTGTACATGCCTGCACATACGTATACATACCTTGATGGGAGAAATGTGGAAGTACTCGTAGAGACTGATAGGAGAGGTGTCGGCAGCAGAGACATGGTTTAGTTCTGCCATCAAATACTCTATGTCCTTCTCAAACAGTTCCACCTCGAGGAATAACACAAGCACACACATGCACACACACATACGTACATGCACAGACATATGCATGCGCAGACACAGAAACACACAGAACTCAGGATGGACCTCAATGACCCTTCAAAATATTGCAAAGGTGTGTATTAACTGACTCCAACAGGAGAAAATTAAATATGAAAAAAAATATGGAACGAGAGAACATTTAAAAAATATGTGATGTGCAGTACTTTGTTAAAAAGTTAAAAAGCCTTTTTGTATCAAGACATATAACCTCATAAATAACCTATACACTGTAACTCAGTAACTCAGGGAGTACAACTGTGTGTTTGTGTGTATGTGTGTGTGTGTGTGTGTGACTGACCTCCTGTTCTGAACTCATGGTGCTGGCATTCTCTGGGGTAAACAGGTCCAAGATGGCATAGAGGAAGCCCAGGTCTAGTTTCAGATCCATCTCTTGAATCAACACCTTGAAGTACCTGAGGTGGACAGACAAACCAACAGCCATTTTGGAGCATTTTGAAAAAAAAACACTTATTCCAGCAGTTATATGCCTGCATGTGGCTGAAATGAAATATGCAACTCTTGCTAGCTTATCAATTTAGAATAGTGTTGAAACCAACGGGATTACAGGGAGCAGATGGAGGTGTCCAGTTGTATGACTAAGGATAAACATAATAGAATCATTACCATGTGGCAAAGAAGCTTATAACAGAAAGAGAGAGAGAGAAAAGTGAGAAGGCAAACAAGGAGAGAGAGAGAAGGGAAAAGTGGAAAAAGAATTACTTGATACGAGATATATCGGAGTGTCCTGCTGCTCTGGTAACAATGCTGATATCTGTTAGGGGTTTGGGTTCTGCAAGAAAAAGGAAAATAAAATGACATTACAGATTGAAGCACTGCATATGAAAACCACATCTAAACAGTATAAAAGAGTCAGATAGACTGACCTGAGTCCATGGTGACGGACTTAGGCAGTTTTACAGGGTAGAAGACGTAGGGGAAGATGGCTCCTGGCAGCTGATTCTGGATCTGTAGGGGAAAAAGATGAATAATTAAGGCTATCAGTGCAAATATAAAACATTTTAAGAATTTGTTTCTCTATCACTCTCGGGACCCAAGGTGCATTAAAGGACAAGTTCTGACGGAGGGAACTTTGGACGAACTTTGAACCATTGTGTTCTTTTCACCTGTATGCGGTTGATTTGGACACGGTAGGCGCTCTGTCGTGGCGAGACGCTGTACTCCACCTTCACTCCAGGTAGGAAGTTCCTCCTGAGAGGAGCATCATACGGCTGCAGCATTCGCATATCCATGCCATTGGGAGTCAAGGACACCTAGGGGACAAACACAAAGATCGCAATATTCCACTAAGCACCTGATCTAAAATAGAAAATGAACTCCTGATAAATACCTGGTTATTGTTGTTGTGATAAAACTGCTCATACGCCAAAAGCATGAATGACAGAGCCATGATATGTTGTAACAGGGCAATGTTGAAATGGGTTGCTACATTGGCCCCATAATTCTTTGTGAATTCAGGAGATCCTTGTCTAAATTATATGCTTTTTTAAACTGCAATTTTCCTACTGTGGTGACCAACCACTCCTAATTGAGCATAGCTGCAACACCTTACTACACACAGTAAAGCCCGGTAACATGCTATGGGCTGCTTTCATTTGCACCATTTTGTGTCCTCAACTGAATTAAAACAAATGTATTAGCAGGAAAATGGGGAACACAAAAAAGTTGCAAATGAATGAATGTTGTGAATTTGAGTGAAAGAAAAGGCTAGTATATTTAAACTCTAACCTGGAAGTTGTTGTCCAGGTCCACTATGGCATGGTCCATGGGCCCAGACTCTATGTACTCTCTGAAGCTGTTCTCCAGCATCTCAGCATCTTTACTGCTCAGAGGCTTCCACCGAGACTTCTTTTTAGGCTTCGACTCCCACACCACATCAGAACTATACAGAGAAAGGAAAAAAGGAATATGGTGTACAAATTCATTACACATGATGTTTAGCTACAGGACTAACCAGAAATGGCCATAATTCTCTTATGGCTGTGATGTACTGTGTAATTTCACCGTAATAAAATTTAACAAAGTTTGACACAAAAGGCTGATCATTCACCTGACCTTGACTGAATATTTACTTTTGTTAAGATTGGTTACACCTTGAGAAAAATAAAACCTTCACAAATAGAAAGAAAACAATGATCAATTTTCTTCCTTCTTTACAGTGATTTCTCTATATTTTACTATGGAATTATATTTTGTTATTATATAATTGCATTGTTATTGCAGAAATGACGGGGATGTAATTTAATGGTTTGCCAAAGTGTCGTATGTGTCTGTGTTTGTGTTAGTGCATGCTTAGAGTTGGGGACTGTTACAGATTATGTTTGAGTGGCCATGGTGAGGAAAGGATTGTTTGTGTGCAATGCGCGATATGTTAGTGTGTCAGTTTGGGGAATCCATTTGTAATGGGCCTTTGAGATATTGTGGTGGGTTTCCATAAATAACTATGTATCGGTAGCACTGATTTGTATGGATATGTGTGTATTCATGCTTATCTACCTAGTGATCCCGATGAAGGAAATCTCCTGGTTGCTGCTGTTGTTGACCAAAGACACGCCCACATCCTGTAGTGACAGGATTATTTCCTGTTCAGCCAGCTGGGCCTTTTCACTCTCACATAGCACCTTGTAGACACAACGCTCCTCTGTGAACAGCACCACGCGCTGGAGACCTTTGGATCAACAGTAACACCAAACCATTTAACCATTTAAAAATAATGTGATACTGTATTGATCCCTGTTTTAAAACATAGTTGCAAACATAGAGTACAAGAAAACAAACTGGCATTTAACATAAACAAATGTTAAGAGAATTAAAAGCATACCATAATTTGTTTCTTATGAGAGCTTTTGTACAGTTTCTTGTATATTACCTTCATAGAAGGAGATCAGGAATAGCTTTCCATCATCATTCATATCCACACGTAGGTCCTACAGAATGCATGCACACGCACATGCACATAAAATCGTATTGGCACAGTGTCTTACACATATAATAACAATCTTGTTCTGAGTGAGATTCATCACTCAATCACAGGACAAAGTGGAGAGAGTGTCTACTGTTGAAGACAATTTTCTTAGGTCCTGAAATATAATAGATGAACTAGATACACTACAGATCCTTAACTAAATTACACATCACCACCACTAAATCTGCAGTTTTGCCCTACATTTATTCAGCAGTGGTTCACCGCTAGAAAACTGGCCCCACTAAAATGAAAACAAACTCCACAACATTTGTAGCTGATACAGTGACTCCCATACCTTATGGATGTAACACACTGATCTAAAGCTCAACACCACGAAAAGTAAACATTTTTAGCATGTAAAAAATGTGTTATTCTGGCTCAGATAAAGTACCTCCTCGCTCCTCAGTGTCCCATTGTAGTTGCCACACTTCCAGCGTAGCTCCCGGGACCCAGTGGGTTCAGCCCAGGTGTAGTACACAGCTTTACCTGGCTCCAGCTCCTCCTTCTCGGTCTCCTTCTGAGAGCTGCATGTGCACGAAACACACACCCACACAGGCATATATATATATTAGGTAGTGACAAAAACAAACTCTCTACCATTAAAAAACAGGGAATAATATTCCATTAACTTGAGCTGATGGGTAAGCAGAAAACGACAGTAACAGTATAAAATAGAGAACAATACACCAGAGCCCAGCCACCAGGAATCTACCGCCATGAGAGCCAAGGAACCCGTTTGTTATCCCACAGAGTACACAGACAATGGTACCCACAAACAGACAGAAATAGGCATATGTTATCATGACAGTATATGACACCCATAAGTCCCCAATACCTCTCCTTTAATGGGAGAGAAAAGGTTAAATACTGTAAAACTTCCAAGAAACACCAGGTCTCAAAAAGTCAGCTTTTGTGGCTTTGGTAGTTTTTGTTTCATTCTGTTTCATTCTGTTTTGATGCATGTTTGGGTTGCCTACCCATAAGTTACCAATTATAAGTCAAATTTTATGATAAAGTATTCAACTGTGTTGTGTGATTTTTCCAGCTAGATATTCAGTATTATTATTATTAGTAGTATCTGACATCAGCTGTCTACACAGTAATAATGTTAGACCATAGGCCAAAACAAGCATGTATATAAATTTGAGCACTATAATTCTTGACAGAAAACAGGTAAATGCTATTAGTTTTAGGCACACCAGGTACTGTGGAGCTGAGAAAAGAAAGCCGGTCTCCAGTAATAGCCTGCCTCTCCTTTGCTGAGGTAAATAAAGGGCCCTGGCCATTATTGGAAGTTTTGCAGTATGCATGTTTATTGTAATACTGATCTTGATTTCCGATTCATTCTCTGAGAAGTGAAACGAAATGAAATAAAGAAAGAGAGGAAGTGGGCAAATGGCATAATCTGTGGAAAGAGATGAAGAAATTAGAGAATTAGTCTGGCCATTCGACAGAACTACTGTAGGAAGCAGAGGCGTGATTCCACTGGCAGAATCCCATCCAATCAGCAGCAGCCAAAACTAGCAGTTCTAAAAGTAAAGATGATTTAACGTAGAAACACTTGATAGGAGGTCAAAGGATCATAGTTTAGGGTTTAGAAGTCCAACCTGCTCCTTTTACTCTACTCCAATGATTCTTAATTAACAAGTAATTTTAATTTGTGGTAAGGATGAGGAGCAGATTACACTGACAAACCCAAAGCAGAGCTCCCCAGAGGTGTGGTTACCTGGGATCTCAATCTGACCCCACTCTGCACTCTGCTGACACTTTGTAGTCACTGTGACTGTACCATGGCCCTTTTACTTAAATCCATGGCCATATGTCTAAGTGCTAAATTATTTGTGTGTGTGACCCTGCAATCCCCCCTCTTGCGCTCTACCTCCTTTGTTGTCTCCTCTATGTCTGCTCCTTCTCTCCCTTTCTTCTCTCACACTTCATCCATCAGTATATGCTATCTTATATGAAAGGTGTAACCCATTTACACTTTATTCTTCTACCTGGTCTTCTTCTCTGATCCCTGCTATGTTATAATACACAGCCTATACAGACTATACTGTATGTAATGTGTTAGAACCTTCTCCCCCTATATTTAATTCTGCTCTTCTCCTTAGTGGAGGAGAAATCTAGCAGCTCTACTTCTCTCTTTCTCTCTTAGTATAGAAATTATTTTTGCACTTCTATGCTATGGCAGTACAATATATAACCTTATAGAGCACTTTTCATCTTTGCCTTCTTCTGCTCCAGTCTCTCCCCCCATTCCTCATACTGTCTCTCCCTCTTTCTCTCTCCCACAGTGTTCAGAGTATGTCAAAGAGGTTTCCCCTCTTGTTATTTTTCTACCTGTCCTCCTCCACTGAGAAGGAGAGGTCGAGCAGCTCATCAGCCACCCATGTGGAGTTTCTCCGCCCGCTGCATGGCCCACAACACACAAACAAAAACAAACAAACAAAACGGCGTCAACATAAACAAACATTCCAGATCATGACAAACTAAACTGTTAAAGCAGCTGCAAAGAGAAAAAAATGTCAATCAGCATTAATACTCAAAATACACAACACTTAGATAAAATATTCAAATAAAAATACACTTGTTTTCAAAATGAGCGAAATAAACTATTTCATTCACAAACCAAACAATTGTTTTTGGGCAAAATATACCCAAATCTTTGTCCATACAAAAGTAAGCAGCAAAGGATGAAAAAGATACACAGAAGCTGCAGGGACAAGCATAGCACACTGCAGGCAAAACATTAGACTTTGAGGATTTTACACTTCACTTGATTGTTCCTTCTTCAGCATTCAGCATTTTCCCTCCAAACTGGCTCCTCCCTATTCTTTACCTCTGGTTGAAATCTAGAACTGCAGCTTTCCTCCAGTACAACTTACAGGAACATTCATGTGGCAATAGTGATTTCTAATTCAATCTTTTTCTAACTTCCAATCCAGACATGGCAGCTGGTAAGCTGATTGGTATTTCCCCCATCCCTTTGCCACACCCTGTGTCACATGTGGATGCAACTGCAAACAAAGGCTAGATAAAATCCACAAAGCAATATCCATCAGCACCGAGTTTTGAGAACCCTTTTACATTATTGCGATTGGTGGAAGAAATAAAACACTATTGGGATGCTTTTTCCACCAGCTTACAACAGCTTATGTCAGACATTTCTGTTGATGGCAGTCAGGCACTAAAACAAAGTGAAGCAAAGAGATAGGGCATGCAAGACAACCCTTCTCCTTTCACTCTCTATCTACCCCTCGCCCCCCTATTCTCTCACCTGTTTACTCAAACCAAGGTGTGGTTTCACAAGGCATTTTATTCATAAATGTAAGCCAATGTTTGCTCACATAAACAAAATTGCATGCACTGACAAATTGTAGAGGTGGGCATGGTATATACCTTTAAATAATTTTAAACATTACGATGATGTTTCACTTCAAATGAAAGTTGGGGGTTGGGGGTGTCGTGTGACATCATTTATTGTTTTCATAATGTGGACCCTTTGAGGCTGTAACCGTGATTAAGGGCTGTACAAATAAAGAAAGCGAAGAAAAAGAAAGAAATATTGAAGCTGAAATAGCACTGTATTTCGAGATGAGCTGGAGGAAGTGGCATGGATTGTTCACTACAAATCTGCAGCCTTCTGATCCAAGTCAACAGAATGCCCTGCAAACAGCTTGTTGAAGGCACTTGAGTTGTATTATATCTAAGGATAGGAATAAATACACAACTAGACATAACTACTACTTATTACTGGGTGACTTACAAAACAATAAAAGTAACCTAATTCAATTGAAGCTCCTGTCCTCATTTTCCTCCTTCAGTTGTCTCACCTTTGGTAGAATTGCAGAATCTGGTCTTTGGTGTGGTTGATGATGAGGAAAGGGGCAGCGCCATCATGGTAGTCTGAGAAGCGGATTACAGCCGAGTGCTCTGATAGGTTCACGTTTACGGTGATCCCGCCCAGCTAGAAAACAGACATCAATAACACTATACATATCGACATGACTATAATAGGGCTTTTAAATGTTGTTAGCTTGGGACCTAAGGTGTGTAGGCTGATTAAATCATACTCTCATATAAACGTATCAACAAAAACAGTATAAGAACAGACTAGACATGACTACACATGTTTTGGCTTACTATCCGTAGATGAAATTAGGGCCTATTTTTTATTTTATTTCATTTTATTTTAGAAATCAACACACATGTAGGATGGCACAACTTTCTTTGATGTGTGTTGGGCGTGTACTTTTCCACTCACAGTGTTGTCCAGATTCAGCAACAAGCAGTTTTCTGGCCGTGTGAAGTCAACAGTCCGAGGAGGTGATTCACAACCTTCCACTTTGATCTTTAGCTTCTTGGTGTCTTTCTCAGGCCAGAATGGAATGGCTGACTAAACATGGAATAACACAAGATCAAATACAGTAAAGGTTTTATTTTAAAATGTTATATATCATTCAGTAAACAGTCCTCAGTAAGGTTATTATTTTGGTTTTTGCTAAGAACTTGAAACATACATGGGAACATATTCACAGTTAATTAAACACAATTAGTGAACTCAATCAAAATCCAGTAGAATTATTTGACAGTGAAAACCAATATTTCCCCCCAAACAAAAGTCTTTGCAGGGCAAACACTGATGCAAACAATGTTGGACTGATTCTGAACTTCCTAGACTTAGTTCTGACCTGTTCTGGCTGAGCCTGGGTCCAGTTCTCCTGTCCCTCCTCACTTATCCAGATGATGTGCTTGGTTGTGTTGACCAGCAGATAGAACGGCACGAAGGTCACAATGCGGGTCAGACTGAAACTACTGGCATCGATCTTCACACCAACCTGATGTCAGACAGATATCACATAAATCCAAAACATATGAATCAAGAAATCAACTGAGTGTACTGCTCTATAGGTTGTTACACTGCTGGAATAGCTCCTCGTCCAATAGCACTGACACAAATAAAACACACCATGTTGTTAGAATTACTTTGATTGCTAAGGATTATTACGTCTTCACTTCCAAAAGCTGGTTTATCTAGCTGGTTAATCCCATAAATCTGGGTTTTTAAATAAAACATATGTTGGTTTTAAGTCTGAAAGTTTGGTGTCCTTGGCAAAATCTTACCAGGTAATCTTTGTATCTGCCTTTACATTTCACATCTCCATAGCTACCAACAGTATCCAGGGAAAAATCGTCTGATAAGTCGCTGTCTGAGATCATCAGACGCACCTGAAGGATGAAGAGAATGCAATCACACCTCAAACATACAATACAAAGAGATACATCTTAAGATACAACAGAGACGGGTTAGGGAGAGGGAAATGTGGAATTGTCAATCAAATGTGTACTGTATGCACACTTTAGTATCGCTATATATAACTGAAGACACACAGAATTGACACACAAAGTTGACTTCAAGCCATATTTCACTTTGGTACATTTATAGTTTTCTGTTCTCAAGCCCTCATATACGTTCCTGAACCGTCAAGGACCAACACCAGCCCCTATTATTAGCTCTGATGTCACTTTCCTGTATCTTAAAATTGTATTTCTAACACATTGGCCGGATTGATAAATGGGTTTTTTTCTGTGTTCTTCGTTGTTCATTTTTTTTACACGGACAGGTATCAGAAACTAGGTAACAGCGCTACTATACTATACTATAATACAGAGCAACTGGTACAGTAGTAGCATCAAATATCTCTTTGTAGTTGAATGGGTCCTAAAGTATACTATGGTATATACATACTACGATTCTGAAAAAAAGCCAGAATGCTAGTGCCAATTACCCAATCCAAAGAGGAAGATGATGTCAGTGATTGACAGATACACTCACAACAGAGAGGCATACTAACAAATAAATATGAATGTCAAATAATGCTTTAAACTAATATGTCTCTCAAATAAAATTTCTTTGGCTCGATGTCCAGCATCAGATCCCCCTTACCTTGTTGTTTTGCAGGAAGTTACGAGGCTTGAAGGAGAAGAGGAGTGGCATCTCATAGTCCAGGGGGTGTTTACGGTGGATATCATCAGCCTTGTACTGCAGCAATCTGCCTGTCTTATTCACCATCCAATAAGGTGAATGGATAGCAACCACTGTCTGTCCCGGGTCGTATTTAACATGCACTGCTATATCCAGTTCGGCCCTCTTCCTCTCCATCTCCTCTCTCTCCCCGTCGTCTTCTTCCTCCTCTCGCAGAGACTGGAACACGATGAAGGTGATCTCGTCCTGGTCACTGCAGAGACTGTATGATAGGATAAGATACTTTATTTATACCCAAGGAGAAATTGAATTGTAGAGGGCAACAAAGAAAGGTGATTTTCATGGATATTTTTCCTTTTATAGTGAGGATGATGAGAGTGAGGATAAACATCTTCCCCATCTTCTGCTGTAGGCTAAAAACATCACCACGCATCACCCTCCACCCACCATCATATCCCCTCTCATCTTCTCACTCCAATGGCTCTCAAAAAACCTTTGCCTCTCATCTCTATTTCTTTTTCCCATGGCTCTAACCCTTGCATTCCTCATTATTGGTTGCTTGTAATTTTGGTGATCTAGGAATATGAGCTCATTCTGCTGTTGCACTCCTTTTAAGTCGTACTAGATAAGAGGATCAGCTGAATGCTTAAAGTGTTGAATGTAAGGGCAAATCAATCAAAAGTATAGAAATATTAACACATAATTCATAACAAACATAGAGAGCAAAGAAACAATAACAACTAACTATAGTAACGATGAATGAGATGGAAGACAGACCTGTAATCGGCAGACCAATCCTGTGCTAAGTAGTCAAGGAGGCGGAGGGCGAGACTTGACTGGTTGATGACCGCAGTGTGAAGCTGAGCAGAGTGGCCTGGCTTCAGAGTGGCCTCAGGGGCAGAGTCTCCGCTGTCCTGTTGGCCAGCAGGCAGAGAGGGACAACGAGTAATGAATCTGAGGTATCAGACTTATGCAAGGTCTTTGGCTTGCCAAGAAAGTACAAGATGAATATGATGACATTGAGAAGGCTGTTTTTCTCACTTTGTTTTCAGTTTCTTGTGAGACATGAAGGTATAGTGACTAATGCAAGACTGAAAAATGTGATTTGGATTGCATCTCCAGCATGTACAATGTGTGCACCCTATACATTGTTAAATCCATAGTAGCCAACCTGAAGTTTGTCAGTGATGGGCAGTCAGCTATTCATATTTGCAGTTTGCATGTGATAGAGGTCTATTTGTATGTTCTATCGTACTTTTAGTTTGTAGGTGATGGGGTAAGGCAGCAGATTGCGTAGCACAATGGACGGCCACAGATGAACGATGTAGGGCTCGTCGAAGTTCTCCCCGACACCTCCAGTGTGTTTGGACGTCACAGCGTCCCTCAACGGCACGATGTTGACCATCATCACACCAGCCTGGTCTCCACAACGGCGGCAGGTCTGCAGGAGGGGCGTGCCAGGCTCCTGGTTACTGACATCTTCATAGCTGAAGCCCTCAGAGCACTCAAACTGTTCGCCCTGATCATCAGTGTCTTCCTCTGTTACTGGCCGCAGGCTCAGCTCAGACCTGCAGGGGGAAACAGAGAGCAGAGAGTGGACAGAGGTGAAGGAGAGAAAGGGAAAGAGAGCGTGTGAGTGAGAGCGAAAGAGGGAAACCAAGAATGTGTGGGTGTATGTGGGTGTTTGTTTTCCTCACCTATATGAGTCCAGAGGTACGCAAAACTCCTCAGTAGGGAGAGCTGTGCCCAGACATGTTGATCCTTCAAACAATTTGAAGGGGATTGAGAAATGATTGATGATCTGCATGAAAGGAGAGAGAGAATGTGAAAAAGGAAAAAACTGTACATTTTTGATATTTTAGCTTGATCTCTAATCTTATTTGATCCATTAAGAACTAGGGCTGGTGCCCGTTATTATCATTTGTTGTGAAAGAAATTCTCATAATGTGAGTTTGGCATTATCTGGAAGGAAGAGCAAGTCTTGATATACAGTACAAGCTGCCCTTCAGGTGGTGCAGATGAAGGGCATCATTATAAGAGCATCATTATAGCTCCGTAAAATGGAAGGATTAATTTAACTTCATCCACAAGTGGATCAATGTACCTTGAAGGGAGAGCGTGATCTACTTACTGCCACCCCACCACTCAATACAGCCTGTTCTAAAAACCTGGATACTTTCACCAATAGGATGGGTAGAATGATGCAGGTGACTAAGGATATATAAGGATGATCACTGACGTACCTGGAAGGGAGAGCGGATCTTGATGTACTTGCTGCCCTCCACAGAGTAGATCTGACAGACCAGGAAACGAGTGACTCCTGAGTCCATGTGCATCACACTGTACATCCCCCTGCCCACCTTGATCAGGGGGATCACACTAGCTGATGTGTGACCCACTGGAGCTGAGGAGAGAAGAGGAAATGTGAATATGTGATGTGACTTTAGGGTTTTCTCTTTTACTTGTTTTGTACACAAACAGTTTATACAAAACAAAAAAAATGTGTTTCTCATTCAGACTTGATTGTATAAATGAAGGATATTTATATAAATGAAGAGTTTCATTCCAAAATAAGATATCCACCATATCCAAGTCTTACAAAATGATTGCTATAAAAGTAAAACTCACACTGAATATTATTGAAGTTATTAGCGATCTCTTGCCCTTTCTTTACAAAACAGTTGCATTTTAGAGAATGTAAACACCTGCATTTTTAAAATATTGAGTAATCAACATAAGGTCCAAAGAAAAAAAATAACTTCAAATACATGAAAGAGGAGCTGTATGTTGTTATTTGCCTTAACTTCAAACTTGGGTCGGTTAGGTCTAGATCAACTAATAGTACGCGGTTCAACTGAGAGTGAGTGAACACATGAATTCATTCTTAGTTTAGCATAGCACCAATAAAAAAAGTCGCATTAAGTGTAGACTGTCTGTACAACTGCATATCACTGTTTGGCAGTGATATGCAGTTGGCAATGCATTAACTAATATTTAACTGTGTGTGTACATGCATATCCAGCAAAACCTACTAGGTTGTATGTAGTAGTCCTTGGCACTTAGGGAGGTCATAGCAGAGAACTGGTCGGAGTCTGTCATGGTTCTTAAATAGTCCATGTTGAGGCTCTCCCCATCCTGCAGCTCCACGGTGCGGTTGGTGCTTTGTCGGCCGATGGGGCTGAACATTTCACTGTGGAGGACAGATACCGGCACACCCAGGCGGTTTTTCACTACAAACGGAGCCTCATCCTTTTGGAAGCACTCCGCTGTCTGCTTGGCAGCCTCCGCAAATGCCTGGGCAGACAGAAAAACATGAACACACACATACACATACACATTTACACACACTCACAAAAGTGATGAAACTCTAAAGCAGGGGTGTCAAACCATGTGCCATGGAGAGCCGAGAGTATGCAGGTTTTCGTTCCAACCAAATAATACACCAGGTGATTAGACTGGTTATCACACCCTCAACCAGAGAGGAGGGACTAACCAGTGAAATCACCTGGTGTAGTTTTTGGTTGGAATGAAAACCAGCATACACTCGGCACATGGTTTGACACCCCTGCTCTAAAAGATAAAGAACAAATGCTGTATCCAATGGACCAATGTCACTAAGCTCTGACAACACACAAAATTAAATTGCTTGGTAACGTACAACAGATTAAACTGCTCTACTGTACAATACAGACAATTATATTACGTGTATCAACATTTGATTCAGCACAGAACAGAAGACCCTGAAAAATGGGAAAAAGTGGGAACACCACACAATTTACAAATTCAATAAATATCTATGGTCCAGGACAGTACTATATATATTTGTGAACATGAATAACTCTCCCAGAAACCCAGAGAACTAAAACTATAACCTGTGATGTCATCAAAACATAAAATCTGGAGCTGCTCCTTAGAGAAGCAAATAGGAAGCAATTAGTAAAGGTTATTGTGTGAGCGCCCAGGGAGATCTTCTGTTGACAAGAGTACATATTTCTATTCATATATCTATATTTATATTTAAGATGACTTTGCAGTCTAAAAAGTAGTACAGTCTATAAAGCCTAATAGTCTATAAAGCAGCTCCAGATCACAGATCACAGATCAGTTGTAGATTTATTTATAGATTTAGTTATTCATAAGGTGTCCTAGACAACAGAGCCAATATATATGCTTTTTTAATTTGTGTAACTGTTTCCAAATATTATGATCATGAATGGTGGTGATGATGACATTGCTGACATATGGAACAACAAAATCCCTTCTCTGCACTCCCCCAATCCCACCATCATGATGTACCCTCCCTAGCCCCCTCCATCTCCTAACCTAATTTTTAAATTGAGAGGTATTCACCTTTTGTTCAGTGACTGTTTCCTTACCGTGCCCAGATTACTAAGCATGCCCAGTCCATACTTGGAGAGGGTGATGTTGAGCTGGTCCTTACTGCTGATGCTGATAATCGTCTTATAGTCTGGTACATTGTAATCCACCTCATCTGACAAATCTGTGTACTTCACCGGCTTCTTCTTCATCTGGTTACAGGATGGTCAGATGGTTAGAAACGCTGTGTGTATATATATATATATATATATACATATATGTGTGTGTGTGTACCTTTAGTCCCAGCGTCCAGGGTCTGAAGCCGTCTCTAGTCTCATCCTCTAAGGGCTCCAGCAGTGGTTCCCACACTCCCATCACCTCATTGTAGTAGTGAACCTAAAGGTACAACACAGCACTTCAACTACCTATATACCTACCTATGTGTTTCCCTCAGGTTGGTAGGTTATTTGTGGTGGTAACAGGCTCAGACATGAGTCAAGTAGTGGAAAGACGTATGAGCATGGGGCCGCCTGATATTGTGGTAGGCTGCCATGAAAAGGCCACATATAGTAAATGAATAAAGCCAAAAAATACAATGATACCAACTGTAAAGAACAACTGTGTATCATAATTCCTCTTAAAACTGTGTGTACGTCTGTCTTTGAATGGAACAAAAGAATAGATGGATTAGAAAAATCAAAAGTGAAAACATATTTTCAATGTTTTGGTGAAAAGGCTTATTTTAGTTAAAGATTAGAATTAGGGTTATGCTTTTAGAACTTGAGGTTAAGGTTACATTTTAATGTGTATGTGTGCGCACAAATGCCAAAACCTCTGTGTGCTCATATGTGTGCATGAGAGTAAGTGTGTATTTGTGTGTTACCTCCATGTTGAGCTGGCTGTGCAAGTTAATGAGTGTGGTCCAGTTCTTGACGTCTCCATGGAAGGAGGACTTGGCCAGAAGCATGGGGACGGTGCGGTGCCCCACTCCTGCCTCCAGAGTCAGGCAGATGGAGTTGATGACCACCTGCAGGGATGCACAGTGGAATCAAATACCCCCTTCTTATACACTAAGCTAGAATATCTTTTTGCCATTGTGTAATCTAAAATAATAATAATAAAAGTCACCAAATTTAATAAAAACAAAGAGTCCTATCAGTGATGTTCAACACATGACTCCATGCTGTAGAGTATCAGGGACTATTCTACAAGATTAGCATTGTATCACAGACAGCAAATGTTCAGTTCAGTGACTCTCAATAGTGTTAGTTCAATCACAATGGTGGTGGATTACCTGTAATGACTCTCCCTGCGGTATCAGCGGGGCCAGAGACTGCGCATCCTCGTCCCCTTCCTCCTCCAGGAACCAGAGTTTGAGCTCCTTCCAGCCCCGTCTCTCCCATAGCTGCGGGGGCACGGGGCTGTCCAGCTCCTGGGGCGTCTCCGCTGCGGGCGTCAGCACCGACTGGATGGTGATTACTGTGTTGATGATGATTGGAGATACCTGGGCAAAGAGGGAGGTTTTCCCTGCTCAGTGCTCACAACACTACAAGCCTGAAAATGATCCATACCTCATCCTTTTTAATACCAATCTAATTTGTTAAAATTGAAATTGAATGTTGAACTAGTACATTTCCTCAACATCAAACTTAAGAATTAAAAAGTCCTACACTATCTAAATGATGGACGATGGACTGATGCACTAGTACAACTACCATCATCAAATCTTTCTAAATCAATATTTGTTTTCACTTGATGTCGCAGCTGCACATCTGCACACTATGACATTTTGTCAAACCTACATGTCCTCAGGAACATGTCCTAGAAACACTTTTGTTTCATAATTTATCAAAAACAAATACAATTTTTAGTCCAATTATATTTCAAGATTTTAATCATTTTAAAAATAATTAAATTACTCATTAATGTTTTGACTGAATGGTTAACAGACCTAAAACAGACCTACCTTCAGTGTGAGAGCGTTGATGCAGACCTCCATAGCCTGAGGGGAGGTGGGGGACTGGGTACTCTGGAAGAACACCTGACAGGGATGCAGCACTGTGGTCACATTGTTTCTCCTCTTCTCCCTCAGGAAGGGACATGCCACTACCTAGAGCAACAGCAGTAATCAATCAGATTATTATTACCTTTCAAACTTTCTACGTCATGGGTTATTCTTAGATTCTGTTACACGTTCATTTATTTATTCTTTAATACTTTTCAGGATTGTATTGGAATGCAAAAGATGCACCTTGAGGTCCTTGATGACGGCGGTCATCAGTGATCCCTCTGCGTCACTCTTCATTACCAGTTCACATTGAGTGGTCATCACCAGGGCTGGGGCGTCGGCGCGCGTCAGGTCCGCCACAAACACAATCTCCGGGTTCCGCACAAGAACATTCATCTCTGTCTTCGACACCACCGCAGGAACTGCAGCTGAGAAAATATATATATATATACCTAAATATATATTGTGGCATGTCTGCTACCTTAGACAGTTTAGAGTGGAGACTGACAGGTTGAGAGGAGAGTCCTGAGTACAAGGTACGCATGATGTCAGTTTATTTAACTTTAACCTATAAATCACCCAGTAATATTGTTCATAGTTATTCAAATGTTGTCTATTCCACTTGCCCGTCACTAGGCTGTTTCACATTATAAAACTTGCAATTAGGTTTTCTCCTGAACTGTAAGTCGCTTTGCATCAGTGTCAGCTGTAACTAAATGAAAACTGGAAACGTCAACCCACTGGACTCTTTAGATGCAGCAGCAGAGGCAACGTTCTTTTTATCTCCAGTACTGGTCTTGGGCTGCGGTACTGGAGCAAAACCCTGCTGGGAGGCCTTTAGGAAGACGTGTGCGACAGTGAGCAGGAACTCCATGCTGGCACACAGGTACACATCCTGCACCAGAGTGTCCAGAGTGGTGCCGTCACGGCCCTGACGGTAGTTCACCTCCACCATCATGTTCTGCTCAGCACCAGGACGCATCGCCATCATCCTGGAGGGGAAGCAAGAGGGTTGGGGGGAATGTGAGATGGAAAGAGAAGGGGTAGGAGGAGGGGAGCAAAGTGAGCGAGAGAGAGAAGGGGGATGTAAAAGAGCAGAGTGAAGGAAGGAGTGGAGAGGACAACACAGAAGTTGATCGAGAGAGAGACAGACAGACAATCACACATCTGAACACGTCTGAACACATCATGTCTGTAAATACAAACCATTCATATACTCTCCCAAAGAGACAGAATTTAACCTGCACAATGTTATATTCTTGGATATGACCATTATGTGCCTGGTTTCTTTGTGTTCTTGTTCTGTCATGCTCTACCCCCCTTTTTCGCTCTGTCTTTTCAATGCAGTGACACTCTAAACACACTTTACTGTGTGTGTATTTATAATCTTAACTGTATATTGTAATTTAAGCAGGTGTGTGACTGATGAACATGTGCATGTTTGTCCCTTGTACCTCGGGGTGACCATCTTGACCATGGGCCTCTTGTCATCCAGAAGGCAGTCAGCCAGTCGGACTGAGGCCTTCATGGAGCTGTCAGAGAACATGTGGACGGAGGTGCAGATGGTGCCCAGGGTAAACTCTGCCAGCTTCAGCTGCTCATCACGAGAGTCCAGCAGCTGCACCTGGATAACAAATAGGGCCCAAAAGTTCCGATTCAGACTTGGCCTATTCAATGTGCACACTGTCTTAGCTTGCGCACAGGTTTGTTCAAGACCTTGGCCTCTTTGTCCTTCCCATCAGTATGGTGGAAAATCAAGCCGTGGACTTTAATGTTTTTAGGATGATGGTACATGGAGTTTGAATTGGAAGCTTGCCCTTGGAAAAATAATTTGATTAAAACATAATGAACTACACTTTACAAATTCTAGAGGGACTATTCTGCATTTGCAACTGATCCTAAGCAGCAATGCACATGCTAGAGCGTGCGTGTGTGTGTGTGTGTGTGTGTGTGTGTGAGTGTGCTACCTCATTTCCATTGGGGCTGTAAAGGACTAACGTCATGGAGTCAAACTTGAAGTCCAACTTGAGCGTGTTCTTGAGCTTGCTGTTCTTCTGGGTCTCCACAACAGCAGCTGTCACCACCATGTTACCTACAATTACAGGTAAAGTTATCACAGCGCGCACACACACACACACACACACACACACACAGTACACATTACATGTCGATTTTCTGTCCCTTCATTGCCTCAATAATTAGAGATATACTGATGTGATTACGGCAGTCAGAAATATAGTCATCTACCCAGAATATCAACTGCACTAGTGAACATGTGGAAAACCTCACACATTACATGTTTCACAACAAAATGTCTTCATTAGGGACAATGATCAGCATCACTCCATCCTTGGGAGGACACAGTTATGTCTTCACAAAGATAAAGGTACAAGAACACAAATAAACTAACTCACAATTGCATGTTTAACCTTAACTTTTACCTTAACATTAAGATAACCCTGATTGTATCCTGGAAATGGACCATTTTCAAAATAAAACTGGACCAGTAAAGTGGACACACGCACGCACGCACGCACGCACACGCACACACACACACACACACACACACACACACACTCTTGTCCCTCCTTACTGCTGGATGGTCCTGTGGTTCCAGAGCCCTGGGACTCTTTGTTGGATGTACTGTCAGAGGAGGGCTCAGCGGTGGGCGCAGGAGCTGGAAGGGGGACAGCATCAGACGTCTCTGACAGGTTCTCACTCAGAGTCCTCAGGACCACCGTCATGTCGTCCTGGCTCAGGATCAGCTGTTAGGAAGAGACACATTTCTGAACTGTACTATACAGCTGAATGTTGTTGATTTACATTCATTCCCCCTCAGCCCGTACCCTAATCTTAGGGTCAAATGTCAGAATAGACAAACAGGCAGATAGAAACCAACATACGCACAGGCAGACAGAGACACAGTTGGAAACTCAAAGAAATACAAAGATATCGCAAATTAGTGTTGAATTAATTTGAGCTAAACTCTGCAAGACATGCAGTGTCCATGCAAAGGTTACATGAAATGTGTTACATGAAATGTGTGATAAAGGTATTTATATTTATCAATAAATGTGTAGATTTACCAGTGGATTAGCAAATGTACACATTTGCCCAGGGTTAATCAAGTAACTCTCCTGGTTAATGTGGGAGGAAAACGCTAATGACAACGATGCACAAAGCACAATCACCATGTCATGAATGTGCAATTGGTGGGTAACTGACTCTCTCCCAGACTCCCACACAACCCCTCGCAACACCAATAGCCTACTCGCAACACCAATAGCCTACTCACGCTCATGGGTTTGAGATGAGCAGTGATCTCTATGTCAGGTATGCTGTGGTACCATGTGGAGGATAGGTTTCTCTGGATTGACAAGTCCAGGTTGACCGGCTTCAACAGCTGGGTCTCTCCCTGAAACCGTCCCTCTTCGTAAGTGGCTCTGGAAGCAAGCACAGCACAACAGTAATCAGAGATGTTATCAGGAGAATATGAAAAGTCAAAATACTGCAATCAAAAAAGGTAAGAAAACAGGCATCTCCATTCAAAACTAATACACTACTATACTACTATAGTACTACTACTAATAATAATAATACAACATACATGTCACAAATGTCAATGTCACAGATCTTGGAGATGGTTTTGTTCTCACCTGTACATTTTGAGCTCACTTAGTCCCACTGTCATAATATCCACTATGGGCGGGATCTTAACGTGGGTTTTGGATGGTTCCTTGGCAAAATGGTTCTTGACGGACAGCAGGCCCAGGTCAGCTACAATAACATTGGTGGAAGAGGAGGATTGTGGGAGGAAGATGACAGGTGCGTTGAAGTGGACGTCCAGAGAGATCCGCGTGCTGCGCTCCGCCAGCTCCATCACACCCGTGGCCGCCTTCTCTGCAGCCTGGACTGTCACCTCAGCAAGGGCCTCTTTAGCCATCTGGAAGTTATTGATGAATGCCTGAAGAAGATGAATGAAGGGACAGCAAGGAAGCAAAGGACAGGAAGGAGTGGGAGTTGAAGTGGGGACAAGGAAGAAAAAAATGGGAGCCGGGGAAAAGGAACAAGAACAAGAGGTTACAGAGATGATATAGTTTCAAAATAACAGAATGCTGAAATACAGTAGAGAATGGAAGATGAAGATGCATGCAGAGTACAATCTTCTATACCATAAGATCTACAGAGGGAAAGCAGCACATCTACTGTACAATAGAAAACTGTACAATATATGAAAAAGTATAAATTACACAAAATCAAAATATATTCTTGATATGTGCTATCTATATAGAAAGCTAATGAGAGAAGATAGATTAGTAAGTTGTAAACTATAGTGTGAATTAGGTCCCAGAATTCTTTGGATCTGAAACTAGGAAAACTAATGATATCTGATATTTTTTGTGCTAGCGTGTTATAATTCACCATGAATTATTATTATTACTCTCTAGATTAAACTCTGGACCATATGTGAGTGTACCAAAATATCATTTTGTGTGTGTGGATTTTATCACTGTTTTATTAAAGGAATATATGTCAATACTGACATATCTATGAAAAGCCAATCTTGCCTGATGATATCAGTGCACTAATACATCTGTGGGTCCTTCCATGAATATACCCACAGGCAAATTGAATGAGATAAGATAAACTCTAAATAATTACAGTGTAAATGTCTGTTTAGATTCTTACCAGTATGGAGGAGACAAACTTGTTGAGGAAGATGACTTGGATGCATCCTACAGTCAGTGTGACAGAGGTGTCTACTTTACACATGTCCAGATAGGCAACTCCCTCTGTGGCATCTGTATAGTTCACCATGTGGAAGGCAAACACCTCCTTATCCGCTATGGACACCGCCTAAGAGATGACCGACAATATAGCAAGCACAGAATTACTACCAGCCGTGTTGGTATTGGTGTTTACTAATTTAAAACTTACAATTTAGGTATGAAGTGAATGTTGTTATCCAGAACAACTTACACCAAAGTGCAACAGTTGAATAGATACACATTCATGAATCCCAGAATCCAAAGTAGCAAAAAACAGTGCAAGGGACTAAAAATACAATGCTAATCACTAGAAGGGACAGAGCATTTTAGGAATCAAGGGACAAGTAAGAGGAAACCTAAGCTGCAATGAGGAACTAGAATAGCATGAAGAGTCTTTTTTGTATTTTTGAAATAAGGGTCAACAAATAAAGGCAATTGCTTATCGTACCTTCTTGTACAGGGCATCTTTGTCACAGTCAAGGATGATGATGTTCTTCAGGTTGGCCAAAACCTCCATCTCCTTCTTCCTCATCAGAACCTCAGAAACCAGACCTGGACAGTTAAAACAACACAACATTGGGGTCAGAACTTTTAAAACTCTTCTGATAAAGCACACCTTCACATTTTCCACTTGCCAGATATGACCTTAACTACAGTCACTAAGTACTTTGTACTCTGTTTTTGAGTTGGTGGATATAAACACCAATTCCCATTTACAATAATGCAGATAAGCTCTTCCCTCAATTATGAAAAACAAAACTAAGGTAGACCACGGAGCAGTGGGGGGGACTCCTATACCTTCAATACTGATCTCTGAGATCCTGGCTTTCTGTCCTCGGATGAAAACCTTCAGACAGTTGAGATCAGCTCTGATGTGCAGATTCACCACGTCTTGAAAATTCTTCTTCTTAGAAGCTGGGGAAAAAAGTGAAAAGAAAGAGAAGAAAGAGGAGTGAAGTCAGAAGGCAAACCAGACCAGGAAGAGATGACAGGGAGGAAGAGAAATAGACGAGACATTTGGTTCAGCTATCATTTGTTTTTGCAAAAGGACATCGATAGGGTTTATTATCGATCAACTTAACTTGAGATATTCTTTGATATTGCAATAGAATACATTAGACGTCCATCAAAACCATTTCATGAAAAAACAAAATATTTTTATTAGCTATCCACTGATCTTACTAGTATATCAATGGGGTTAAAAATGTGAGATGACAACTGGGTATAACAACACTCTGAGTTACTTTGTCTCTTGGCCACAGTAGACTCCTCCTTCTTCTCCTCCTCCCCTTCCCCTTCCCGCTCTCCCTCGTCCTCCTCAGGGATGACGGGCAGCTCCTCCTGGCCCCCGTCCTCCTTCTTGGCAGAGGGAGGGAGGAGGCTGTTTAGGAAGTTCATGGCATTGAGGAGAGCCTCCGTGTGGAGATGCACGTCCAGGGACGAGAAGTTCACCTGGTGAGGAATTAAAACATTAAAGGATGCTCAAATTTTTGATACTTAATTTGGCACAGTAGAAAACAGTAGAATAGCAGAATAAAGAGCTTTGTAACTGTTTTGAAAAATGTTGAAGTACAAATTAATACAATTAGTAGTAGTAGCAGCAGTAGTCGGAGTAATTTGAGAAAAATAAGAATTGATAGAAAATAGAATTGATAAAGATGAAGTTAAGTTCAGTTTCAAATATAAAGGTTTCAGTGTTCATCCGGCAAGAAAGTCACAAAAGTATGTCATAATAATACATCATAAAATACAGCATTAGCTAACACTGAAGTGTTAAAGAACATGCACTCGTTTTTCTTCCAATTCTGATGAATTAATGAAAGTTTCCTTCACCTTGATGAGCTGCTCTGTATTTTTGTGTTGAGACTTGAACTCAGGACCATTCTTATCAGCCTGGAAAAGACATACAACACACCACAGTTAGCTACTTATCTAACATTCTTTGGGAATGGAAATCGTACTGACACTTTTAGGGACTACTGAAATGGAAAGCATTTGAACGGCTTCTATTTCCATCTACAGTATCCCAAGTACCTTAATGTACTCTAGGGTGAGCAGGTCCTCCTCTGTGTTGTCCAGAGTGGTGATCAGTTGAACCTCCTTCTCTTCAGAATCTACACAGACAACAAGGAGGAAACAAACAAAATGTTAAGAAATACAAACACACTGCAATCAGTATCAATTATGATTCATTCTTAATTGATTAAAGGATTTTTCCTTTCAAATGTCATGGCAAGCTTCTCCCAAAAGCAATGTGAACCACAGCCCTGCAAGCATCTACTGACCCATGTACTCAGGGCATTTGAGGCAGATCTCTCGAAGGAAGGTGTACGATGTCATGTCAAATGTGCGTAGTTTCAGCTCTGTGCCCAGGCTCTCGATGTCCAGATGGAGCACCGTGACCTCCTGACCCCTTGACAGGCGACACAGCTGCACAGACATCTAGAAAAACAGAGGAGGAGGAGGAGGACGGAGAGAATGAGAAACAGAAAGCAGAATAGAGGAAGGGGAAGGAACAAGAAGAGAATTAAAATGGGGGAGTAGAAGTAGGGGGAGGAGGTGCAGTAAGAGGAATGAAACCATGAAACCTCTCTGACTGTTCCGTACCTCGTTGATCTGAAACGTCATGAGGAAGTCAGTCATGTTCTTCTGAGGGTCCTTCTTGACTAGACTTCTCCTGAGTGAGTCAGGGTGCTGCAGCGGGCTGGGAATGTCCGAGAAGAATGGCCGGTCATTGATGGGAGAGCTGGGAGCATCGTAGAACAACTCCTCCTCTGAACCTGGAAATGGGCAGAGACATACACACACACACACACACACACGCACACACACAAAAAGGCAGACAAACATCGGCACGGGCGCACGCACACACACACACAATACTCAACATATTGGGCATAATGATGATGTGTGTGTCAGCGTGTTTGTGCTTAGAGTATGTCAACATGAGGGGCACAGAGAGCGAAGGAAAGGGATTGAGATTATGTGTTTATGTGTGTGTGTGTGTGTGTGTGTGTGTGTGTGTGTGTGTGTGTGTCTCACCTAACGAGGTGATGCTGATGGTCTCACATGAGTCGAACATGAGCGAGGATCGCAGGTCGGCCACATTAGGAGGTTTCCGGGGGGTCAGCTGGGGGGTGAACGACTGCTTTGGCTGAAGAGGAAATAACACCCAACCAGGAGTGACACAAACAGAAAGGGCTCACATTAACACAGTGAATTTATTAAAGTAGTTTTTTTCATCAATTTACTTTCTGATCATGAATCAGTGTTAATTTTATTCCATCATCAACTGCTTCTACCTGCTTCTCCTCTGTCCCTAAGACTCCTGCATCCTCTATCAAGAGTAACAAGAGATGTTTGTACAATATGACATGAAGGGATATATTTCTTGTTGATAATAGCAGAGAGGCTGGTTGAAGTTTCAATTGACTATTGACAAGACACAATCAGCAATGACAAAATGGGTACATGATTTTATTTACCGATGAGAAGCTGGTGTGACACTGTACCTTTAAAGTACATCTTCAAAGAATTATGATAAATGTGTAAGTGTGTGTGTACCATTCAGTGTATGGCATGCATAGATGTTTTTATAGTGGTGCGCCCAGTTATCAGACAGGCACACCACAAATAGATTTCCCAAATAATTACATTAAACGCACTTATTTGGGGAGTCTTACCTTTGGAGTAGAGTGTGGAGCAGTGCTGCGTGGGGCAGGTCTGCTCTCAGGCAGTGGGATGCTTTCTATCAGCTCCAGAACACCTCGAACTTTATCATCAGAGATACGAAGAGACAGCAGAGGTAGCTCTCCAGAGATCTTAAATCTGGAACACATACGCAAACACAAACACACAGATACACACACAGTCTACGTGAGAATGCATGTCGTAACATATGAGATACAAGCCTACGACCACGAAACCTAATCCTAAAACGGCCACTTTTTAAAAGTGAAAACTGCAAAAACATCAATATGAGGACTAAACACTTGTCCAACGCAGATCAAGAAGACTAGTTGCCATTTTTGTTGCTGACTGGATGCAGGGTGAACAATTTACACTTACTTTGCCATGCGGGAATCTGTGACAACCATGGCCCTGCTGAACACCACCTTCAGATCTACTGGCTCTAGGATGTGCAGTGATGACTGTTTCTGCTTACGGGCCATCTTCCAGTCCCCATCTATCACACACAGCAAATAATTACTGATTATGTACGGTGACATTTCTCTTTATCCCACACACAGACATAAACAAAACTAATTTCTTTTTGTTTTTGAAATAGAGCTGTTTGTCTGGAATGAGTAAGAAAATGTTCATTTAACTCAGGATTCTGAACTGCAGCAACATTCTAGAATTCTACCGGGGCCTAGAGGGTTAATTCAAGGTGCAATTACACGGCTTCCCATTCAAAACAGACATGAGTATATTTAGGGGGAAAGGTCACTAGTGTGTGTGTTATTTGTGAGATGTGTGATGTCTGTGTACCTGGTTTGCTATAGAGGAACTGCAGGCTGCTAAGCTGAATGTCAAAGCTGTCGTAGGCTCTGGACATGATGTCTTGGAAGGTGCTTCTGCCCACTGACAGCTGGGGCAGATCCTTCTTGCTCTGACTGGACACCTGGCAATACAATAAGCCACAAGGGTTTCTTAAAGTTTAAAAAAAAATACTTTCTTGATAACTTGAGGCCTTGAAGCCTTTGGAAAACAAGTGTAGAAGTACCGTTAAAACTGATCCTTTGCTAGACAGCTGGTGCTGGTTGGGAATCATTCAGACCAATGTGCATCAGATCATAATGCTGATATACACAAACATTTTTGACTAACTTTTTTTTATTCTTTCCTCATATCCATAATCTTTTGCTTTCACTTGATGCCACAGCTCCACTCTGCTTGTGGCTGCCATTTCAAATTACTTCCATTAAGCCCTAGAGTTTAATGCAATTAAGGATGTATAAAACCACAAGTGAGGCTCAGTTTGGATTTGGACAGAATTTTTCAGGCCCATGTCAAGCGTTTCCCTTTCCTACCTTGAAGTGTCCCAGGTCCAGCAGCATGATGTTCTGAGTGGCGTCGTAGAAGCCCGTCTGTGGAATGATGACGTAGGACGCCATCAGGTTCACATTTAGATCTAGAACCTTCTGTGTCTCGATCACATACATCAGACCTGAAAAACAAAATGTCAACAAGATATCACCAATAATCACAACAGGCCAGACAACAACAAAACAACAGCCTTAAGATCAAATACATCAGACTAACATTACATAAAAACATTATAATTATTGTTAATGATGATTGTGAAAACAATGTTGGCATTGTGAATGTTCTGGTTTTGACCCACATACATCAGACCAAAATGACAACAAAAAAGAAATCAGTGTGAAATCAGTGTGCAGCACTGGAAAACAGCAAACATCTGACTCATTCAGTGACTGAGGCGTATGCGTTTGGTAGTGGGAAGTGCGGAGATGTGATACTTAAGTCAATGAGGCTTATATCCTGTCTCACACACGCAGACATCCCAACCCTCCCTTGTTTTCAAAACTCTAGTGGCATCAGGAAAATTGATACCGGAAATTGTGATAGTGCTTATTGTGAATGTCTTTTTTTGATACCCAGTGAGATGAAGGGTAGAGCTCAGAAAAGAAACTTAGGTCTAAATTACGGATTTTGGGCACTGCCACAAAAGGTTTATTCAGCTGTCATCTCTAAATATTCCCATTAGCCCAAATTCCATTATTCTCTATAGTGTGGACATCTTGCCCAGGCAAAAATTGATTATCTACAGACTAGCAGACTAGTGGCATTTCTATACCTGATATACAATATGCACATATGTATCCATGTATGTGTATGTGTAACTGACCAGTGGATGTACGGTCTCTGAACTGCTCTAGTTTCATCAGTGTAGCATTGGTCAGCTCATCCAGCTGCAGGTCTTCAGGGAGCATGAAGAATGCTGACATGCTGTTCACTGTTACCTAAAGGGATTCAGACACACACAGACAAAGAACACATTTCACATATACCCTTTCATGTTTTGCCATGCTCACACCTGCACACTCACGCACACAGCACTCACTGCGTCGTAGATGATTTCCAGGGGTTGTGACTCTACGTGGAGGCGCTGGTCGGCACTCTCATTCAAAGGGTTGGTCTCAAACAAGATGCACAGCAGTGGGGTCCCTGTTCCTGTGGCAGCCTTCCGTGATGAAAGGAGGGTGGGTGCAGGCCGGTTGCTGGCCAGACCCGTGACCTCGAACAAACTGAGCTTGGCTGTGAGTCTGAAAGGAGAGGAAAAACACAACGAACGTCACAACCACCAGGATGAGGAAGCTAATGAGGGGGTATTAGTAGTAGTATTTGGGGCAACAATGTTGGTAAGCATCCACCCTGCTGAAGTGTCCATGAGCAAGACACAGAATCCCTTCCAGCTTCAGGGGCGCTGTTCTGTTACTGACTCAACACCAGGGGTATTATTTGTGGACCAAAACTCAACTTAAGCCAGAACCTGCTAATAATGTCTCTAGTGATAATTTGCTAATAGTATTTTTCAACAATATTTTTATAATCTGAGCTGCCACACCTGGCCAGTCATCAGATCTGGGAAGGTGAATCTCTAATGAGATCCAACCTTTGGCTCTGATAAATCATTCAGTGAAATGCAGTCCAAACTTGTATGTGTTCAGCGATGATGGGTGTCTCCATGACATGTTTAGAAATAATCAAGTAATGTGTAAACTGTCATTTCATCTGAGTCGTTAGGATCACCACCGAATGGACTAGGATATGCATGTTTCAATCACAAAATCAAATCAAAATGAGAAACCACGCAAACAAATCAAATGAGAAATGAATACTTTAAAATGAACTAGTACCACTATGGCCATGCAGCGGTCCACCAGAATAAAGCTCATGACCCATGACCCCAATCCCACAGTCTAAGAATTCAGGCTTTGGCTGAAAGAATGAGGACATACTTGATGGCTTGTGCTCCAGGTCTCTGTGTGAGCATGGACATCAGCTCTCCAACAGTCAGCTTGATGATCTCATTCTTGTCGTTGTTGTCTCTGATGGACACAGACAGCTTCTCCATGTGAAAGTTGATCTTCATGTCCTCAAACTACAACACAGAAATAACCATGAGAATCATGGTATCCAATATGAGGAGTTTGATGTTAGTAATGTTGTTTAAGCAGGGTGAAAAGAGAAAAGGAAGCGTAATATTAGTTGGTGGGTGGGTCTTAGAGGGTAGTGACTCACATCCTTTGGCAGGTTGGGATTGACAGCAGTCTCACTGTATCCAATGGCAGTGTAGAGTTTGGACTTCTCAGCAGAGGTCATCAGTCCATCGAAAGCTGAGGCAGGGAGGCAGTCCAGGAAGGGGTAATTAGAATTGAAAAAGGGAAATATTAACTTGATAACTTTTTTTCATCGAACCTTTCCACCAAGTGTTAACTTCATTCATATCCTATTTCCAGATATGTATATTATTCTTCATCTGTATGTCTACCTGTCTTTCCCAGCATATATTTTCTGTGTCCTGATTTCTTTTTTTCTATACCCTACCTCCACTCTTGACCTCTTTATCCTGTGTATCAGCCTCTCCTCCCCAGTTCCACATCCAGCTGAACCAGCCCTGAGACTCCTCTTCCTCCACCTTCATCCCTGGACGGAAGATACGCAGACCTGCCTTGCTTGCCTGGGGAAGAACAAGACTAGTTCAGGAGTACCCAGTTTTTTCCGCGAGAGCATACTGTAAGTGCATGTGAGACAGAGATACCGCAAGAGAGAACAAGACCAAGACCCAGGTAGTCATACAGATCCAGATACTGTGTCTTGGATCAGCAAGCTTTACCTCCATCTCAGCCTGCTGTCTGGCCAACGTGATGTTAAATATATCCAGCGTCCTCTCAGGTTCCTGAGAACAGAGATAGAAGATGCATCGATTAGAGCTTTTAGCAGCTCCTTGGGTAGTCCTTGAGGGCCTGCATCAATTACTTGATGCCCATCATCAATCGCATCATGAAAAGATTACGCTTTACAGGAGAGACTGGGAGACTTAGGGGACAAAAATTAAAAATAGACCTAAGCTAAAATGCTTACGGTAGTTTTTGATTCAATTAATTGAGGAGGAGAGGCATAATGTGCTCCTTTAAATATAATAGCAATTTCAAAATCAATCCAAATAACCTCACAGACACACTTTCAGTGCTTTACAGCATTAAATTGTGAAATCTTGAAATCCTTATCAATCCTATCAATCCTCATTTCCCATAAACCCACCCCCTCCGTCTTCCTCTCCTCCACCTGTTCCAATTTCTCCCTTCATCCTTGTCCTCCTCCCACCTCCCTGCTCCTCTTCCTTCTCCTCCTGTCCCACCTCCAGCTCTTTGAGCAGCTCCTCGTTGGGTTTTTTGCTGGTGATCTTGGTCTTGTAGAGCTCCCGATAGCGTTTCACCGTCTGCCGGTGCCGGCGGATGTGCTGCCACGACCACATGTGGAGACGAGGCTTCACGTCCACCTCCAGGATGCCTGTGATCACGTACTGCCACCTGGAAGGGTGTCACACACGCAGAGACAGTCAGCAATACAAATTACACATTGGCAATCGTCAATACTGAGTACCAATACATGACATTGGTAGTACAATTGATAATACCTTCAATGAATGGCGATTAGAGTATACACAGTGGCAGCCACCAGTATCATGCACAATCAAAAGGTAAAATGGCAAGAAAGATGATACACACAGTGTGAATGACAACTATAGACAGCATTAAAACACTAATATAGTGGTGCACAATTGATGGCTGGTATCACAAAATTATAGTGGAGAAAACTAGCCCATTCTAGCTCAAAGGCCTTGTTGTATATTTGAGCCTGTGGTTAGCAACAAAACAGTAGTCCAACTGTAATAAAATGTTTTCTGACCATATTTGGACGTTGGTATGAACGTGGACCTCGGGCCTGTACTTCCTGTATGGCAGGTTTCGTGACATCATATCCACTGAGCCCAGCAGCTCCAGAATGCTGATGTACTGGACAGAGTAGAAGTCAGCAGTTACTCACTTGCACCAAGTACTGACAGAAGTGCTATTATTCTTTATTTCAGCCCTTTAATGTTTAATCTCATTTTCTCTCATCTCTTTGTCTTCTTTTTCTCCGCTTCTCTTTCGCACACAAAGATGTTTACACACACACACACCACACCCCCCTACCTGTGGTCTGTTGAGTTCAATGGCCACCTCTCTGAGATTGACCACCAGGTCCACTTTAGGAGAGGAGAAGTCCACGTCTGACCTCGGATTCATCCGCAGCTTAGCATCTGCTGTGATCGGACGAAAAACTGCGGACCAGCAACAGGAAAATATATTGTTTTAACCAAAGTGTAAATCTTGGCACATGGAAAAGAAAATGTACACTTCTAGCGAGATTAATGAGCAGAGTAATGTGGAGCTGTAAATGCTGGTTGTTTTGCATTGGAGGAAAAATAAATAAATAAATAAATAAAATATGTGTGCATATGCGTATGACTTATAAGCAAAACAAAATCCAGATTGTTAAAATGTGTTGATGGTGATTCACACAATATCAGTACTGTCGGTGCAAATCAGCATATGAGTATTGAATGTTTTCATCATGATTCATGTCAGTGCTAACTTACAGTAGCTTACATCATGGGGGAATTGTATTTGTTGCCTGGCAACATTAGCTTTAGAACATAATATCAGGAAGCACTGTAAGCTATTGGGACCTTGCTGACCTAAAATACCCAACTCTTTCTGAACTGATGGCTCTGATTTAAACTGTGACAGTGAGACACTCACTGAAGTCATGGCTGACAGAAACAGAGTTGTGGATATCCATGCTGCTCTGGAGACATCGCTAAGAAACAAAGAAACAAAGACACAAGGAGAGATGGTTCATTTACATTTAAAAGATAAACAGATGTGGAGTCAATCTTTTTCCTCCATATTTTCTTTTTCTCTCAAAAAATGTAATCTTTTTTAACTGCTTTTTCAAAATGCACTTAAGGAAACGGTTGTAAGATCCTATCTGCAAATCTTTTCATCCATTATATCTAGCAAAGCCTTTGTTCATGAAATCAACTGTCAATGAAATGTGCAGAGGTCTCTTTCCAATATTCACCAGCAATTACCGGGATATTCCAAAGATCTGACAAAAGGCTTTTCATATTGTGTGTCTGGTACTATAACACCATTCTGCTACCCAATAATGATGGCAGGCTGATTAACACTATTCTATATCCATAAACTCATTCAACCCAACTGCAGCTAGCCATGGTACAGTGTGGTTTGGGTTGCATCTGCATGGATTAGCTGAATAGCCAAAGTAAGCAGGATTTGAAAATAATGAGTACATCTTGGACATCCTGATTCAATATTTAGTTTCACCACTGGAGTGTAAGAAACCAGCAAAATAAATGACAAATGTCAGTTTCATTATACTTCTCCCAGTCACTTTACAGTACAGTACAGTCATTTAGCAGACGCTTTTATCCAAAGCGACTTACAAGTTACAGTTTTACATTATGTGGGGATCGAACCCACGACCCTGAGACTGAGACC